>WSUI01000328.1:0-33798 GCA_019633595.1 Tulasnella sp. UAMH 9824
GATCCTCGGCGGCCGTCAGCTCACAGATGTGAACAACGACCCTCTCGACAACCCCGTACTTCGTGCATTCTTCGCCTATAATTCAGCAGGTCAGATGACAATCGAAAAGACTGCTTCATTTGTCGGGCATACCGATTTCTTGGCTAAGTTCCTCATCTCCGGCGTCTTCGAGTCCTACCATATTTGTCAGAACCACCACCCGACTCGGTTCACCCCATTTCTCCCTCTCCTCCTTGCCCTTTTCCGGATTTGTATTTATGATACGGTTTGTAGCATCCTTGGTTCCAATTCCCCCGGTTGCCGCCACGCCTTTGGTGAACTTGGGGGCAGCGAATGCTGGGTGAGCGTTTGTTTTTGCCTTGGCCTTGGCCTGCTCGACCGTCAAAGGTTCAACAAGTCCAGCTGATCCGGACGACCCGGCGCCTAACCCAGTGCCAGCTTTGTGACCCCATTTGGCCATCATACGAGCGGCGAAACCATGGGGATCGGGTTCGTGGTCGTCGCCATCCCCGAGTTCAGTCGTTCGTTGGGAGGGGACTGGAGCACTGGAAGCTGTCGGTGGTGCAACAGGACCCGCAGCTGCCTTGGCTAGTCGAGCAGCGATAGCAGCTGCAGCCTCCCTGCGTTTCTGCAATTCGGCTTCGAAGTCTCCTGGTCCCTCCTGGGTTGAAATTCCCGATGCTGGAGCGAGGTTTGGTTCTGGCGGAGCCACAGATGAGAGGCCAGTCTCGGACATGGCTACACGCGCCGCATAAGCGTCTTCTCCGGTCCGTGGTGGAGGAGGTAATGGAACCATCGTCCTGGAGTTGTTTATCCTGTCAGTAGTCATGCTGCTTGAAATTCTGCGGTCTCGTTTACTCACCCAGTAGACGGTTGGGAAGTCGAGTTCGCGAGGCTTGCCGCTAACCGAGCCGCGATTGCCGCGGCTACTTCCTTCTTCTTCTGAAGCTCCAATTGCTCTAGGGGAAGTGGTTGGGGTTCGGAAGGAGGAGTTGGGGGAGGCACTTCGTCATCCAAATCCACATCAGCCGAGCTGGAGGGTGCGGGTTGGGTGCTCGGAACAAACGAAGGCATCGACATCGCCGCACGTCGCGCGTACGCGTCGTCTCCGGTCTGCGCTAGGTTGTCGGGAGCAGGGGACGGAGTAGCGGCATTTGGATTAGACATGGCCAGTCGGCGAAGGTAGGCATCTTCCCCAGATTGAGCCGGAGGAGTGGTCGATGCTGCCGATGTGAATGAAGGAGGGCCATCGCGTCGGGCCTGGGGTGGTGGAGAGTCGTTTCTTGCTGTGGTGGAGAAGTCGTAACGTTAGTAATTCTCATGACCATGTTAGAGTGATGGGCAAAAAACTGACGCCTTGGTCGCCAATGCATCCCATCTTCATCCTCGCTCGCGCTACGTTCGTCTGAGTAGTCGCTATCTCTGTTCCTTCGCTGGTACGCTCCCTCCTCCCTCCTCCGCATTTGGCTTTCCATCTTCTCCCGGTGCTTCCATGCCTTGAACTCGGCGTAGTCGTTCGGCCTCGTAGGATCGTACATCTCCATAGGGTCCCAGACGTTCGGCTGGAACTTGGCCTGAGGTTTTCGCAAAGAAGATTCAGTAATCAATCCACCGAAGTCTCCTCGACGATGACCTTTTTGCCTTTAGATTTCTTCCCCCCTCCCACCTTGCCTTTCGACCCGCGGAATCCGTTAACGTTGTCGTCGAGCACCATCGCCGGAGGCTTCATTTTCTTGCCCCATCCTTTGCTCGTTTCGTCTTTGCTCTCTGTTGGGTTCGCCGCGGTATCGTCGGCTGTGGCAGTCGAAGTGCTGGGTTGGGTCGTGTCCACAAGTACAGGCGGAGCAAAAATGACAGCGGTGCTGGAGATGTTGGCACTGGCGATCGCTATTGCAGCTGGTGGCGCGCGGGCCGGAGCTGGAGCTGCTTTCTTTGGTGGCGGGCGACGGACCGGTGCGAAGGCGAGAGCGGCGGACCATTCTACGAACAAGGCAGCGAGTTGAGAGAGTAGTTCAGGAGGACAAGAGCGAAAGCTCACCTGAGCCTTTTTGTGCCGCCTTGTCGGTCGGCTTCGGTGTCTCGTCCACGACGATGGGCTGCTCGGTGGATGCGCCAGCACTCTGCGCTTCTGGAACGTCAGCTGCTGACGTGCTCGCTGCTGGCTGGGATGAACTAGCTGCACTGCCGGTTGCACCTGCAAACTTCAATCCTCCATAGAGTCCTCCAGCCATTGGAAGTTCGAGATTGTGAGCAGATAGCAATATTAGGATCTGGACGGTAACGGTGCGTGCCTTAAACCACACTGCTTGTCTACGTTAGCAAACAGTCACGGCCCTCCGGTTTCCACACCACTCGTCCCCAGGTTGCCACCTCCGATCTAAGCTCTCAACCCAGACATGTCCTCAATCAAGACAGAAAAGCCAGCAAAGTCCAAGTCGTCACGACCGAAGCGTTCAGGACCCGAATCTCGTCTCAAGGTTGTCGTCCGGCGGTTGCCACCTAACCTCCCCGAGGCAGTTTTCTGGGAGAGCGTTGCCCCGTGGGTGGACGCTCAGACGACGTCGTGGAAGCAATTTTGTCCAGGAAAGCTTCGACCCAAAGGGTGGGTTTCGAAAAACTTTATGTGGTGCTACGTTGTGGAGATTGCTGAAACGGTGGATTTGCAGAGTTAACAAGGAGAACATCTTATCACGAGCCTACGTCGTGTTCAACACCGAGGAACAGCTGAGAAATTTCCATCGTGATTATGATGGCCATTTGTTCCGGGATAAATCAGGTGGGTACATTGGGGGTAACACTCGTCGCTTTCGGGGCTCATTTTCCTCGACTCCTGTGGCTGCAGGGAACGAAAGTCAAGCCATTGTCGAGTACGCGCCCTTCCAGAAGGTCCCTCTAGCGAAAGGCAAGGTTGATCAGAGGCAAGGTACTATTCAAGATGGTGAGTTTTTAGCCGTGGCCCCTACTCTGCCAGGGACTTACTATTTCCGGTAGACGAGGACTTCAAGTCTTTCATCGCCTCTCTTAGTCAAGTTGAACCAACCGAAGCTGAGAAGCTTGCGATGGCACCGCCACACGACATCAACGACAAGATGACGACCCCGCTCCTAGCGTCGCTCCTTCCGAACAAGGATGGCCACGCCGCTGAAGGCCGCGACAAACGCCAAGAGGCGCGGACGGAAGAGAAACCAGCGCCGGGCAAGGCGCGGAGGCGAAAGGAAAAGGATCAAACTCAAAAGGATCAGATCGACGAAGCGGAGTTCTCTCGCGGGCCGGTCCGTCAAGACTCGACTCGTCCTGCTGAGGAGCAATTGAAGAAAGGGCAGACCGGGAAGGAGCGGTCAGGGGGCCCGAAGAACCCCACCAAGAAACCGTCAGAATCCGGTGATGCACCAAGCAAGTCGAAGGGGAAGGGCCCTGCTTCTCCAGTACGGACCACCAAGTCGAAAGCCCCACCTGCAGTACAGCAAAGCAACGACGCCGCAGGGCCTTCAACCTCTGCAGCGGACGGCAGCACGTCGCCTACTCAGCAGAAAGCGCGACCTAAATTCAAATTCGACGGAATCCTTGCCCCAAGCGGAGGTCGTCCACGCGGTGGCAGGTCCGAGAACAACAACGCTACCCCTGCGGCGTCTTCGCCAACCACCGAAACGGCTTCAACGGCGACTGAAGCCCCGAATCCTTCTTCGCGCAGAGGTCGGAAGGGAAAGGATAAAGAGAAAGACCCGAATGCATCTTCAAGTGGTCCAGCCAGAGACAGAAACGCAGCTGAACACTCGGGCTCGAAAGCGGCTGGCGACAACTTGCCAGCGAAACCACCGGCTCCAGTGGTTGTGCCTCGAATCCTTCAGCGACCCGCAGCAAGAATCGACGATGACGGCGCGACTCCAGATTCTCCCACTCCTGCGGGAATTATTCCTGTTCAATTTCCACCAAGAGGACGTGGGCGAGGTGGGGGCCGCGGCAGGGGACGAGGGCGTGGTCGAGGAGGTGCCCCGGCGACTGAAAGCTGATAATTAGACCTTTTCTAAAAGTTTCCGCCTCGGCGACAAGTAGATAAAGAATCACGCAAAGACTTAGTTGATGTATCATTGAAGCCTTTCCACGTGCTGGCATCTGCCCCGTGCATGGTTCTCATGTTCGGGTTAAAGTTGGTCATTACATAAAATGGGACCGGACGCTATGGTAGACGTTGCGACTAACAGAACAGGTACTAGTTCTACCTCTACGTGTAACACCTCTCAGTGAAGCTTGTGTGTCCCAAACAGAAATCTCTTGTTGTGTTGAGAGTGCAGGGCCTCCGCCGCGAAGCAACAATAGTTCTTCAGTCCGCACTGATGACATCTAGATACATAAAGCGTGCTGAAAGCAAGGCTTCACGATATAGTCTCTTTTACGATCGTTGAATGTAGAGCAGATATTACCTGGTGGGGAGAAGCACATGTTACCTCGAGTTCTATTTTAATACTGTATTGTCAAATCTTCGGAGAGATTGGCAGGACAAGGTGCCACCGTGGAGCAGACCCCATTCGAACTCGCGCCTTTGTCGCAATAAGCACGGCTCCTCCCGTGAAATGATTCAAGTCTACCAAGTTACCACAACCCTAGTTCCTGTTTCCTGAGCGAAGAGCGCAGCTATATCGAAGGTAGACTGAGGTCCGTCACCAATGCTTGTTGAAATTTGTGCGAAGACGTTCCTGACCCTCAAGGTCGATGTTGGGCAGGTTTCCCATGCCCGCCATCTTCACGTTCCACTCCTCGCCTCTCACCGCCATCTGGGGTCAAATATGTGACTTCGCCAATAACCGAGACACCGAGGAAGATTCGACATATCGTCCTCGTACCCCAGACACGGGAGCGGCGGAATTGTGACTTTTTGCTTCCCTTCGGGTGGATATGAACACGTCCCTAGTTCTCAATTCTTGGAGCAGTACTCCCAAGCGGGAACTTTGCCAAAAAATCTCGATTGGTGTGGCCGCTCACCCTCCGGCCAGAACCCCGGGGTCTATCCGCTGCCCGGGAAGTGCCCGGCTCTCCGCGACTCTTCGTTCCATGCAGAAACCGGTTAACACACCCCGTCGCAGACGACAGGACCACTTCGGGGATGCAAAAGGCCGGAGTACGTAACAGGCGAATCTTCGTCACCCTTGAAGCCAAGCTTTCTGGATCCGGCGTTGTCACGAACCGGGACATAGTAAATCGGCAAAGTCGACGATTTCTTTAACCATAAGGTGGATTACTATGTGATGATACCGAAAGCTATGGCATACTTTACGTCTACGATAATAGGCAAGAGCTTTGCGTAGATATGTATCATCTTCACCGAAGAAATTATCCAAGTCCGCCAAGTAACCATGACATCCCTGCGTTCATCTTCCTCCTGACTCACGTTCAACTCCACGCCTCTCATCACCATTTGCGCTCGAATGCACGAATCCGCCAGGGAGCGACCTCCGTCTCACGTTACTCGACACCACTGAAGATCGGATCTCCTCGACCCGTACCTCAGTCATGTGCGCTGCGTAATGCTCATCACACCCCCAATACCAACCGACACCATGGATATGAACAGAGGTGTCTTTCAACAAAAGCCTTATTTTGAGGTTTACGACACCTGATTCCGGTAGGTGAATTTCTGGTCTTTACGACCTCACCAATGAATACCGCGGTCTGAACGTCTTCCATCCTGGCTAACTCTGTCGGTTATCATGGGTGCATCCCATCTTTAAACTTGGGGGCCAACTAAGCGTATCTGAACCTGGAACCTCTTGTGGGTGGTGTGCGAATGATGAATTTATCCGCTGGTGAGGAACTGTCCAGCTCTATGAAAATCTTGCAGGAGAGGGTCAACGCACTCCGGCATCGACGATCGGGACTCTTTCGGCATAATGAAAAGGCAAGATTAGGAAACCGGAGTACCTGCGTTAACCCGAAGCCGTGCTGGGGCGTTGCCGTGAACCAGGTACGAGAGCGCACGATTTCCAAAAGCTGGGCGGAACCTCGTTGGACTCGTGGCCTTGTACGGAGGCAATAAAGAATTACGGCATAGCAAAAAGGCCTTTGTAAACACAGCGAGAGGATGATGGAGATATTGAGTCAGGGGTTGCGGTGCGAGCGAAGGTACGGGACAGAAGGAAATAGAACGGAAGAGAGGGCGAGCCTTCGTGATGTAATTGGTATGTAATGACATCCGCTTTCCTATCAAATTCGTGACAGCCTCAGCGGGCGGAGTATTGTGCGCAACGGACAGGGAAGAGTTTTCGACTGACTCCTCGAGGCCCGGGCGTACACAAGCGATCCCATTCCTGATCCGCAGCGCTATGTATCGCCCTTGTCCGATAGAATAAACAGTTGGACGCATAAATTTTTACCCAAGGTGCAAATACCTCGTCTCGTTCAGGAAAACTATGACTGTGTGGCCTGCCATCGTATTGAAATACATGCGGTGTTCAGGGCGGAATGGGAGTTTGACCTTCGAAAATCCCTCCTGTGTTGAGGACGAGTCCCAAGACACGAGACGAAGACGAGATAGACTATTCTCAGCGCCGCAATAACGCATCGCCTAGGCGCGTGCCTCTCCAGCGGTGTCAGGATACCGCTTCGGTCGAGGGCAACGAGTGTTCTCCACGGTATATCATCAATGGTAGTCCGGAGAGTTCAGGATATCCTGGCGACCGGAACAGAAGCTGTGGTATCTAGATGAAGCCTTCGCAGATTGTGAGGAAGTTCAGAATCGAAGTGTGGCAGTGCGGGGAGCAAAAAAAAAAACACTAAGGGTTGCACCGTGTGAGATACTTCTGCGGAGCACCAGCCGAATTTACTATACACATTGCGACCTTTAAATCTATATGTCACAACCGATGTTCTTCCCCTGCACAAGTCTCTCCACCCCTCGAGTACCGCGTAACGACCACCCTCAATTTTTCTCATTCGCTCTGTGATCCTGATTTCCATCCACTGACCGTCCTTAGCTCTACCCGACGCACTCTCATGACATTCAATATCGCATCCCAGCTCCGCGAATGGCAATGTGATAACAAAGCTGTAAGTGCCTGTATCTGTTTATTCGCGGAAACGGTCGTTGATCGAGTGCTTTGAAGCGAGATGCACTCGACGGAATGGCACGGCATCGGATCAATCCCACCAGAATCAAAACGACAGATCCTACAACACGGGGGAGGGGCGGTCAAGGCGTCATTATCGTTGGAACTCTCACTTACCCCGGAGCGTCCGAAGTATTCCTGTCAGCGAGATTGGACGAATTACTCCATACAGTAGTAATCGGGGGACTGATTCGTGGCGGATCCGACGAAGTCCCCCTAGAAGCACTCAAGGAACTGTTATCTGAAGGACCCACCGAATTACTCACTAATGCATTTGAAAAACTGCATTCTGGAGGACCTAGGGTATTGTTGCGGCCTGAAGAAAGGAAGAAAGTGGTCTTGGAAGCATTCAAGGCGTTCGGGCGGAAGGTGGCGGTAAAGAAGCTTGAATGGCCGCGCAACGACGTTGAAAGGTCGAACAAGTTTTTTAAGGTACTTACTGCGTTGGAACTCTCCGTTTCGGTTGAATCTAAACGCTTTTGTCAGTCTTTCGTCAACGAGGTCGGCCTGATGGCATCACTCTCTCACCCGAACATAATCGAATTCCTCGGGTTTGTGGAGGACATGGAGAAGGGCGATGCCTGGATCATTGTACCTTGGGAAAACAATGGAAACGTTCGAGAGTTTCTGCAATCGGGGGAGTGGGACATTCCGGAGCGAATCTCCCTGGTGAGCATCACTTACAACGCCACCGGCTACTGTAGCCGACCATTTTTATAACAATAGATCAAGGATGTGGCCATTGGGCTAGACTACCTACACAGTCATGATCCTCCGATTTGTCATGGCGACCTCAAGTCTGTTAGTCCCCAAGTTATCGGTTACGGAGATTTGTGCCTGATTCCTCTATATTTCAGCTCAACATTCTTGTCAACTCATCCTATCGAGCAGTTATCACCGATTTCGGATCAGCTCGTATTAGACAAAGCGTCTCATCTGAGGAAGAAGAGAACCGAGAGCAGATGCATTGTCAAGAGCAAATTAGTGATGAGATGGGCGCCGAGTCAACCTCCCCAAAAGTCAAATTCGACCCGTCAACCTTTTGTCTCACCTTAACGGGGCCCGCATTCTCCCTCAGATGGACGGCTCCTGAGGTGCTGAATAACGGGACGCAAGATTTACCGAGCGACATGTGGGCGATGGGGTGGATATGCTGGGAAGTGAGTGCAGAACGAGTTCGCAGTGCTTAGATTAGCTCGCTTCAAAACTCACATATTTGGTCGTACATCACCGCACATCAGATCATAACCGGGAAAATTCCGTTCCACCAACTTGACCGCCAAGAAGTCATCATAAAGCACGCTCTCGACGGGAAATTACCAGCGATTCGAGAGGAAGCTGGACTCTCCATGGTTCATGCGCTCTGCAGTGCGATGTCGGATTGTTGGCTGTCGGAACCAGACAAGAGGATTGGTGCCTCAACTTTTGAGCGAAGAGTTACTTGGATGGTGGTGAGTAGTTTAATGGATAATTGGGTCACCAGTTCTGAAATGAGCCCCAATCAGCCTTCCTCCACCCCTTCGGTCTCTGGGCCCGGCGGTGAGAAAGCGCGATCTGCGGAGCTCCTTTTCAAGATCGGAGGTACTTATGAACTTCAAGACGACAAAACGAATGCCGAGGCATACTATCTGTCAGCCATTGACATTGCAACTCGAACACATGACCAGTTAGCGAAGGTGAAGGCCTTGCTGTGCCTTGGCGGCATCTATACCGAGAATTCAAACTTGGGGAAAGCCGAAAGCTTATACATCCAAGCGCTGGAAATCTGTTTTCCCCTGTGTGACACCTTGGGTACGGCACACGCATTGGCGAGTCTAGGAGACGTATATCGCCTTCAGTCAAAATATCGCGAGGCGGAGGAGGCTTTCAAGGCCGCGCGCGATAGTTACTCTAGCATCAGGAACGACTTGGGCGCCGCAAATGCATTAATCGGTCTGGGGAATGCTTATCAGCTCCAGTCGAGGAAGCAAGAGGCGGAGATCGCTTTCGTAGAAGCGCTAGAAATTGGATGTCGCATCGGCAACGAATTAGTTGTCGCGCGTGCCGTGGTGTGTCTTGGGAATATTTATCTCATGCAGTCAAAGGATCAAGAGGCGTTGACGGCTTTCAACGAAGCCTACGAGATATTTTCGCGCATTGGCAACGATCGGGGCGCGGCAGATGCTTTAAATGACATGGGAGGAGTTTACCGAGCTCAGCGGAACTATGGTGAAGCGGAGAAGGCTTTCCACAGCGCCTACGAGATCCACAGCCGAACCGGAAACGATTTGGGTGCAGCGAACGCACTGGATGGTCTAGGAAACACGTATCGCGCTCAGTCGAGGAACCTGGAAGCGGAAAAGGCTTTCAACGCCGCTCAGGAGATACACTCTCGCGTCAGCGACGACATAGGCAGCGGAAATGCTTCGGTTGGCTTAGGAGATACATCTCGAGAATGGTCGACGAACCAAGAGGCTGTTGCTGAAGGTCACGAAAGACATTCTCCTGTCTGTGACCAATTTGGCTTCAGGGATGTATTCCTCCGCCTGGGGGTACCGCATGAAGCGCAGATGAGGTTTCGAGAGGGTCGGAAGGATCTTTTGGATGCAGCTCTTAATATTCGCATCGACGACGACGGCGGCGCGGGCTACGGAAGGGCGCTGCTAGGCGTGGCAGCGGCCCCCGGGGCGCTGTCAATGATGATCGAGGCTATAAAGTCTCCGAGCGATCACCCCTCTGCCGCTGCAAACGGGCTGCACGAAGTGGGACAGATTTACAGCAACTGGTCAAAGATCCAAGTGGAGAAGACTCTCCTGGATGCCCGCGCAATCCACCTTATCAACGGCAATTACTTCCATGCGGCAACCGCCTCTCGTTACCTTGGAATGCTTTATCAAGACCAGTCCAGATACAACGAGGCGGAGAAGTCCTACCGTCAAGCCATTGCTTGTTATGGTCGTGCCGATGATGTTGATAGCAGCGCTATGACCTTGACGGAGCTCGGGGAACTCTACCGCAGTCAACAGAGGTATCTCGAGGCTGAGGAAGCGGTAACCGAAGCCCTAGCTATTTGGACCAGCATTTCTAACGAAGTAGGGCCCGTATATGCTTCAACAATTTTGGCCATCATCCTCATGTCTCAGTCAAAGTATGGCGAAGCGATGGATATCCTAACTCAAGTGGAAGCAGAATCCGCTCGAATGGGCATGGACGGAGTCCGTGCGATGACTGCGTATTGGGCGGGCGAATCTCAAGTCGCAAAGTGCATGTACACCGAAGCAACGGAGTCTTACCGACTTTCTCAGGCCATATTCCTAAGTCTAGGTCACTCTCGTGGAGAAGCGATGGTGTTAAATCGCCTTGGGGGGTTATACCTTCGCCTGTATCTACTCGCTGAAGCAGAGGAATGCTTTACTCAAGCACGTCCCTTATGCGCTGCTATCTCCGACACCGACGGTGAATTACTAGCCTTGGATGGGCTGATTGGGGTGCTGGGTCTACAAAGCAGATTCGGAGATACAAAAAGAGCCTGCATGGAGGCTTGCGAAATTTACGAGAGAATTGGCCAGCCCATGAGTCTACTTTGCAGGAACGGGTTGGAACTCCTCAGGGAGGCACAGGAGCTGTAGTTAGAACCGCCATTAGTCTTTTTCCATGTCGTAGTTTCCGGTTTCTTGTGGTGTAGCTATTTAGGGCCCACTTCATTGAGGTGCTCTTCTCAGGTAGACATGACACTGTCGTCCGAAACTTGGAATAACGCCCCATATAAAACAAAGAACAGCTCCGTGACGGTATACCTCGATATATCACGCTCTCCCCTTCCTGTATGTTTAAATATGAGGCATATTGAAATATGTACATCTTTGAATCCGTAATCCCTTAAAATTAGCGTGAGACTGGATCCGAGTGGGGCCAAATGCAAAACTCGATCCCAACCCTTCTAATTTGACGTTGTGCAGCACTAACCCCCAAAAATGATGACCGTAGAGCACTGCCAAGGGACTTACTATTTCCGGTAGACCAACACCTCAAGACGTTCATCGCCTTTCTCAGTCAAGTTGAACCAACCGAAGCCGAGAAACTTGCCATGACACCCGACATCACCGAAAAGATGACAACCCCGCTACTCGTGTCGCTCCTTCCGAACAAGGATGGCCATGCCGCCGAAAGCCGCGACAAACGCCAAGAAGCGCTGACGGAAGGGAGAAACCAGTACCGGGCAAGGCGCGGAGGCGAAAGGACAAGGACCAAGCTCAAAGGGACCAGATAGACGAAGGGAGGTTCTCTCACGTAAGAGTTTTGTCCCGTCACTTAACGTCACACACAGTGTAGCGTGTCCCAATCGAAGTCCTCTTAGCTCGTTGAGAGGAAGTGCTTATATAGGAGACGGCGTGCGTTCGCGATTCGACACGAAGCTAGGGCATCTTAAGGCTTCACGTTATAACAATCCCTTGCACAGTCGCCTAACATGCAGCAAAGACCACCGAGTGGAAAAGAGCACATGTTATCTCGCGTTCTATGAATGTATTGTGACATATTCGGCAACCTCTGGGCCCGCTCTAGACGTCAACCGACGAGGTTAGAAACATTAGGACACGAGGTTGAGTCCTACCTCAAGCCTACATGGTACTAGAGCGAAGCGTCTCAGAAACGTATTCCAAAAGGGATCGGTTCATAGATGCCTAGTACCTCGGCCATTAGGTAAGCTCCTGGCAAATCAAAAACGACAGGGGAACCAAGACCCACTCTCCGAGTGCCATTTAATTTTGATCAGATTGGTGAAGTGTGAAATATTGGTGGGTGGGGTTGCTAGGACCATGGAACTCCGAGTGAAATAAATAGCCTTCCATGCAAGCCAATTGCCAGACTATCGAGGCCAGATTGCAGGAAGCCTCCTCTGTAATTCGAAAATTCCTGAAACGGCGGGTTTCAGCGGATGCGGATCGAGGATGCGGCGTCGACGTCAGTTTAGGGACTTGCAGCGAGGCGGTTGAGCCTGAAAGGGAACGGCACGGTTGGGTCGAGTTTGTTCTGTGATTTGTTTGCATTGCCCTCGTCTACTTTCCACCTCCATACACGATAAACACACCCTCAAGTACGCTCTAGCGCTATCTACCACCTAATCTTATACTACTAGTCGTCCAAGGAAGCACAGAAGGACTGCGGGGCAAGTTCAGCAAGTCTTCGGGGAGTTTAAAAGTCAACCGCCATTCGCATGCACCGCTTCCGGTCAGCTTTTTGTTAACCTCTCTTCTAGCCGCGAAACCAGCCGCTGAACGGTCCTCGTCCTCCAAACATCCACTTTTAGGAAAAAATCGGATGCCAAGAAGCCTTCAATCTCCAGTTCAGCGGGGCTAACCCCTCCATCCGCTCGGCCAGCCACCCAGCGGGTCACCGCCCAGGCATCAACTTCGTCGTCTCAACAGCTCCCCAAGTCCGAACGCATCGAGCTCCTGCCACCGGAGTCCGACTTTAGAACTTCGCTCATACTCCCCGAGTACGTTGCCTACCTGGCATCCGCAGTACCCCTCAGTCTAACTTCAAACGCTGGAATCTGGATACTGACCCTTTCGTTTCTTCACGCGTCTTCCCCCGGGTTTTCCATGATCGACGGAACAATTGAACGACGTAATATCATTTTGCGTCGTTGCTACGTTGCTTGAACCGGGACAATGGCAACCGTGTCTCTCGACGTGACGAAACCGGCACTAGTCTCTCGCGTCGATTCTCCCTGCTTCGCCAACCTGATGGGCGCCCAGTCGACCTCCAAGATGTTCGGGAAATGTTTGCCGCACAACGCGTTAATGGATCCCCCAATGTCATTACCGAAGAGGAGGAGGAATACGTGATCAAGTACTTGAGCAACGCGGGTCATATTCCTGGAGGGGTGGTCGACGATCGTGGCACGGACGACTCCCAACAGCGCTCGCCCATTTCCACAAAGACGACGTACACCACCGGCAAACCAGAGTCGATCCGTTCAACTGCAACTCCAAATTCGGCTTTCGAATCCAGTTTTCAGACCTCGGTAAGAAACGCGCTTGGCTTAGCTCGCCTATCCACTAATATAAAAAACACATAGAATGGACCGCCTTCCACTCGGTCACGGACAAGCCACACCTCAAACTCATCAAGACGCTATAGCAACCATATGTTTGGGTCGGGCCGTCTAAGGGACCAACAATACATGCGCGGCACCTCTCGCTCCGTTAGCAACCGCAGTGTGAAATCAGTCGATAAAAAGGAGGATGCAGACAAGGCTCGTGCGCAATCTTTGGAGAATTCTCAAGCCCAACGACACGCGAAGGAAGGCCAGGAGGAGAAGGTGGAGGCCCAAACTGTGGGACGGAACGGCATCGCCACGGCCATCGAGGAAGACAATTATCCTTCTGGGGACGGAGATAATGGCGTTCAAATCGGGCAAGCCATCACATCCGGCTACGACGGCGCATATGACCAACCTTCGGACTTGGATCTCGACGACGGTTCGGATGCCGACTCCAGACCAGTAACTCCGGTTCAAAATGGCGGGCTAAATCTGCAACACGACTTGCCACCCGTCCTTCCGCTGTCGCCCAAGTCGCCAAAATCTCCGAGTGGCAGCACCCGAGAAGCTGTTTCTCCATTCACCTCACCATCAGCTTCACCATACGGCACGGCTCGGAAGAAGGGACCTGTTCCACTGCTATTCTCGGCAGCCCAAGTCCGAAGGGCCTCTTTGGCGCTGGAAGAAGTCATTCGGAACTTCGAACAAGATTCAAATGCGGAAGAGGAAATTTTGACTCCCCGGACGCCCAACGGCAATTTTCAGGCAAATGGATACACCCGTACAGCACATCCATGGTCAAGGCAACAGCCTGTGAGTGGTGTCTCAGAGTCGTGCATTACCCGCGTGCAGAGAGCACAGCTCGTGGAATTCCGCGTGGTTAACTCGTGGCTCTCGATCGTCGCCATCTTTCGCTGACGTCGTTTCTGTTTGACCTCTTTAAATAGGCTGTCTCACCGAGAGTGTGGTCTCGTCAGTCAAAGAGCAGCACCGAGAGGGAAGGAGACGGGGCACCTGCGACATCTGCAAGGAAGTTATCAAGCGGTCAACTTCCGAGCGCTCAAGATAGTCCTAGTCCGGCGGCATCGACCTTCCAGGCAGATCCGCAGTCCCCCTCACACCGGTCCCAACAATCGCCTTTGTCAGCCCTGGCTAGGTCCGCTTCAGCGAGGCACGCTGGCAGCTCACCACTTGAGGGTTCTCGAGGACACAGCCGCCTTCCTGGATATATCCCTGGCATGCACCGCCCCATCACTCCAAAAGATGTAGATTCGGAAGAAGCAACGACTCCTAGAGCCTTATCACCGTCAGCTTCGACGTTTGGATACCCAACCACTCCGAAGTCCGGCGGATCATCCAGAGGTTTCTCTGAGTATTCGCACGGACCCCATCGTCGCTTTGGATCCCTCGCCTCGGGCACGTTTGGACCATCTTCGCCACTGTCTCCAGCATCACCACGCTCTGCGACTCAAGGCACTGTCACTCCGATCCTTAAACCTCCAGTTTCCGCATGGAGTTCAACCACGGCTTCGCCCACGTCACCAATAGCTAGTGCAGGTTTCAACGGGGATCTCTCGTCCGCCGCTCTACGAGCCATAGCGAACATCGAAGACAGTTCTTACGGTCGCCAAACCGGTCTTGACGGGCTGCGAGGCCAGGGCAGCCTTGCTCCTGGGCCCCGCAGAATCGATAGGGATACGAAAATGTCAACCTCATCCTCATCCATCCTCCCTCCAAGCACGAGCTCCTCTTCCCTCACGTCTCTTTATCAGTCAGATTCGGGAACCATGCTGACCTCCCCGGACTTTGGCACGTCGTTCCAAGGGGCAGGACCTTCCAGCCCGGGAATAGCCGCAGAGACATCCAGCCGCTATCCACCTAAACCGGTCTCTCCGATTGTCTCCGCGTTGCGCTCGCCGAACACTGGAGCGATCATGGCATCTCCAGCTTCTGCTCCAATTCACTCCTCCGACTCTCGACCGGATACACCCCTTGGCCAAATGTATACTGGGTCTTCGGGAACGAATCCTCCTACCTCCGGCACCACCAACGGGGTCGATCGTTCTGGTCCTACGAGCCACCAACCTCTAAAGCCTTCACTGCAACGGATGCTCTCTGAAAGACGCGCCATGTCCCCAGGTTACTCTACACCACCCAGTGGGATGGGGGTAAGCCGAAGCATGAGCACGACAAGAGTGGAAGGAGCTCCTTTTGCCACTGGAAGCTCTGTAGGCGGCGATTACTCAGCGCGCGCCACAGGTTCAGGTGCTCGCTCACCTCCCCCAGCCTCCACCGAAGGGCAGAAGCCGCAGTACAACCACCAACACGCACGATCCCGATCGAGGAGCTCTGTCGACGTGGGTCTTGACGACGAAGACCACGCTTTGGCTTGGAATCCATCGTCTGGTATGAAGGGTGGGATGAGGGCAGCGCCTCCAAAGCCTATCCTAGTGCAAAGTCAGTCCTCATCCACCACTGTCGCCCTGTCAGGAGGTCCCACGTCGTCGCAAGCTGCTGGATCCGCCACAACCATCGCATCAAAATTGGTGTGGCAACGTCCTATCTTTAGTTCGTCCCGTTCGTCCCTTGTTTCGGCTGGCTCAAGCTTCCATTCGCTGGACGGAGATGCTCTCGCGTTGGACATCGAAAGAGGAATATTGTCAAAAGATGACGGGCTATCCGCGTCACCCATCGAAGAATCCACCGAAAGCGACCATGAGGACCTCTTGAACTGCTGGGGTGGCATAACAAGAAAGGATTTGACTGCCATTCATGACAAGCTTGTCGATGCAGCGATTGCAAGAAAGCGCGCTCGATCTCCAAGTACTACCCCGGCTCGCACGCGGAGTCCATCGGCCTCATCCTTCCAGCCTTTCGCAACTCGGTCACCCTCCCGTGGTCATCAGCGGCAAGGGTCTCAGTACAGCGCACGATCACTGACCAAGGAGCCCGAGGTAAGCCCTAGGCTACATCTGAAAGACGACACGACGTTGACGGATACACTACAGAAAACACAGGTTGCCGCTGTGCCCCCGTCCCCCACGTGGTCCACCCGGAAGGACAAGTCGAGCAAAGTGAATGCACTCCTACAGTCCATGGTTGATAGCCTGCCAGCGCCTACCCAACCAGCCTCATTCATCCCAAGCCCCACAAACTTTGGTCCTGACACCCCAGTGGAAGCACAACACCTGGACCTCCCGCGTTCGGCCGGCGGACATGAGGACGCAGATAAACCTCCTCATTCAGCAAACTCGCGACGCTCTCCGGTTCCATCATTCAATGACCCTGATCTTCGTAAGAAAGCTTTGACAGAAGCGCTCTTCGGAGAGTCGCCCTCTCCGGAAGCTACTACACCCCAGGAGGAGCCACACCCATACACTACCGGGAATCTAACTCTGGAGGATCTGGGGCCTGTTGAGAAGCCTTCGGTGCCTGTATCTCCAGCTCCACAACCGACCGCGGAGGAGTTGTTAGCTGAGGTGAGCCGGAGGAACGCTGCCGCCACCGAGGCTTTGAAGAGCCCAGGTATTACACGCTCGGAAAGCGCTCTCAAACGGCAAGGGACGAAGCGAGTCAATGTCAAGCTTATCTCAGGGCCTCAACCTCTTTCACCGCCCGCGAGCGCGAGCGTGGATGCCGTATCATTGGCTACGTCACCCTCATCTTTATCCTTGATCAATCCTGCTTCTCCGTCCCCAGTTCCCGGAGAGAAGCTCAGTTCAAAACTCAGTCTAAGGATTAAGAAGCTTCGGGACAAGTTGAAAACCAGGCCTTCCATTCCCAACGGAGACGAAGTTACACCATACACCATCGATGCGCGACCTGGCTCTCCCGCTACTTCGACTGCCGGGCATACTACAGCTAGCCACACCGTTGTTCATGTCACCCAAACGTCGGAGCTGCCTCCACGCAAATCTCCTACTCCCGTTCCTCCGTCAGCGGACATTCAAAGTTTTAGATTCCCGTCACCATCGCCGGGCGCCACATCTCCAATACCATCAACACATGGCGGAAAGGGTCTAAGGCGACTAATGTCACGTTTGCGCTCAAACTCGAAACACGATCTTTTGGAACAGGCGTCGATTACGTCTTCAAACGGAGCCGACACCACGGAAGCCCAGGCACAGCAATCCTCTCAATTCGCTCCCTCCATCGATCATAGTACTTCGAGCAGCACGAACCAACGCCCATCCTCGCCCGAATCTATGCGAAAGAAGCCTGCATCTGTCCGAACAGACACTGAACCGGGGCCCAACATCGTTGATCTCACTTCCCCAAGACTCGATCCTGAGGACAGGCAGTTCAATCTATCAACTCCAAGCCCTTCGGCCGACCACACTCCCGACGAAACTGTAGTGAAACAGCTATTTGACGCCGCCTCGAACCTCGGCTTGGATAAGGCAGCCCTGAATGATTTACTAGCTCGGTCGACCTCAACGTCGTCTCGTTCAACCGGATGGACAGCTCGACCTGCATCAGCGGCAACGACCGCGACATCCGCGACATCCGCGACGGCAGTGGCTAATCCTCCCAGCCAACGGGAGTCCGGGAGGTCCTTCTTTGGTCTCAGGCGAGAGCCCTCTGCGCGAGCTCCGGCTTTAAGTAGCGTATCAGAGAGATCGGTTCAAGGGGTGCCGAATGAAGAAGGCCAGACTATCCTTCGTCGGACATTGATCTTTCCCTCCGAAGCTGAGAGCGCTTTGAGCCGTCGACCATCCCAAGCAACCAAGGCGAGCAAGAAGAAGAATCGCTTTAGCACTCAGTCTGTACAATCCAATCGCTCTCTTCAAGAACGTGTACCTACCCCGCCTCCGAATCGAATCAGTCGTCGACTCTCAAAGGATCAAAGCCCCCCTGTTCCCGCTCTTCCAGCAGGAATTGCCTCCAATGGTCAAGATAACGGATCACCTATTCCTCCGCGTCCGTCTCATAAGTCTCAAAACTCCGTTGGCTCGACTTATGGCTCTCTGTAAGTAACTTGTACACTTGTTGTGTTGGCAATAGTCCTCACCGCCTGAACATTGACAGCTTTGAGATGTATGGAGAAAACGAAGGACGACCCTCTTTCCAGGCTGATACCTCGGGCCCACCGAGCCCAGGCATCCCGATTGCAGGACCAGGGCAGGCGATTGAAGTCGTCGAGATGGCTAACGGCGAAGTGATCTGGAATGTCGTCGACGCCATGAGAGGGGATCTTGGGATTGAGGACGATATTGCGTCTCTCTACCAAAATCGTCTCAGCATGACTTCCGAGTACTCTATGCGCGTGTCCGAAGACAGCTCGAACCGCGACAACATGCAAGTCTTTTTCAAGGAGCATAAGCGTGGTGGATCTAAAGGCAGCGCGGCATCCGGTGGGTCGCGCCGGTTGTTGTTCCCTTCAAATGGCAATAGACCGGAGACGAAGGTATGCACCGCCCGTTGTAATTTGGTTTCCGCCCCCTGACCGCAATTGCTCTCACCTTTACCCAGGTCTTCTTCAGCTCCGCGGACCACATTGGACGTTTGATCGAGGCCATGAGTCGTGGTGCCGATGCGGGTTCCTTCAACTTTATGCCAAGCAGACAAGAATCCCCAGTGCCTTCAGAGTCGGCCTCGACTCAAACGTTCAAATCTTCTGTTAAGACCCATTCACCTGCTATTTCCATGACCGACAGTACGGTGCCGGTAGAAGACCGTCTAGAGCACTTACTCAAGGTCACATCACGTCGTATTTAATTCTCTCTTCCACATCGTTTTTCATATTGCTATCGCTCTTTCGTTCCTATGCCTTTGCGGTCATTATGCATATTCGAGTTTTTCCAGATACCACCAATCGGACGCTGTCGTTTTTCCATCCCATATTGTACACATCCCTCCTCACTCTGTACTATGTAAAGGCGTCGTTAATCGAGTCTCTCCGCCAGGACCAAGATCGATGTGAGATAGCAAGCACAGTTGTAACACAACACCAAATGAGCGTTGAATTTTCTGCAAGAATATAATGCTACTATGCGAGGGGAGATGGGGAGAATGCAGCAAGATGCAGGCACAGGCCCTACTTGGCGACTTTCCATAGAGGACGCTTCTTCATCTTCCGGGTAACGTGAACCGCACTTCCGCCCTCTGCCTTGCCGAACGCAAGCACAACGGATTCCTCCGCATCCCGTCCTGCTTTAGTTTTCTTTCGAGCCGCGATGGCTTCCTTGGCGAAGCGGAATCGCGTTTGCTCGCCTCCTGAAAGACGAATGTCAATCGATGTTTCCACAACCGTTGAATATTTTGAAATAAAGTATGTAACACGCACCAATGCCTACAGGGAAGCTGGGTGATTCTACAGCATGTTTGAAAACATGGAAAGGCAACGTTGAGTAGACGCGAAGGAGGGTGTCGTGTCCGGATTCGTTGCCTGCGGCTGGCGGTTTCGCTGGGTGGTGAGAGTAAGCCGGGAATGCTTGAAGGGTTTGAGGGAGGGTGGATACAACGAATACAAGGATGTCTTCCCGCAGACGTTGGGCGTAAGGACCTAAGACGGCTGTAGGACCGCCCAGCTCGAGGGCAGGCGTCGAAGGGGACGATGCCACGGGCGACATCCCAATGGGTGTCGAGGGGTTGGAAGGAGATGATAGAGGGGGAGCCTCCAGGAATTGGAACCAGTCGTCAAGAGTTTCGAGGGTGATGTGGTCCTTGCAGGCATCGTACGCGCGCTGGCAGAGATCCTCCATTCCACCGAGGAGACAGGCGGACGCGAGGACGGAAAGCGCGTTTTGTGGGGTAATGAGACGCAGGCTGATTGATGAGTACAGGTAGCCGAGAGCTATCGCGAAACCCTAAAGCGGCATAGAAACCAAGGTCAATGAGAGAATATGGTGAGCTCGGGTAATTGTTGTTGCTCACATCTTCCGTGATGAGTGGTTCAGATTCGATCGGAACGTGGATGGAACTCGAGCCTGCGGTGTTGATGAGATGGGCGAGATATGGAGAACGGGATAGGATAATGGCGTGCAAACGATATTGACGATTTAAGATATGCTATATGATGATATTGTCGCGGGGTGTAAGTGGGGTTGGCCATTGAACGGCAGAAGGGACACTTGCCAGAAGGGTGTCGGAATAGTTCTGACCGCCGGTCAAAGGTTAGTCAAATAAGCTTTAAATGATGTTGAGCGGATTCGCCTAGAGGGAGACTTACACCGTGCTGGAACCCGGTTGTATAGATATGGTCAACGATGGCGTCGTTATGAGATACTCTTCAGGCCGCGGTTGCGGAAGCAATGAATTCCGAGGGACAGTCCAAATGCAAATCCGAGCAAGGCCCGTCAGAATTACGTATTTGGAGATCAGCACACATAGAGAGCGCTCACTGAGTGTAATGCAAGCCATTAGCATTTGAGCCGTTGACGGGAGTTGAGGTGTCCGGATGAGTCGAAGGTGGTGTGGGCGGGTAACCCTTGCTTGGACCAGCAACACCATTTACGCCATTGATGTGAATGTGCGGGACGCCGTTGGTCGTGCCGTTGGTTGCGTACTGAGGTGAAGGTGCTTGCATCGGTAAAGATAATGCTTAAGGTGAGGTGAAGACGCGTAGAAGTGCGACGGGGTGCGGAAGTGATGATTGAGGCGGGGAGTGATGAAGATGAGAAAGAGCGAAAGAGGATCCGAGTACCAGCCAACGGAGCAAACACGCGCTTAAAAATGAGACTCCCGTTGCACCTCACCGACCAGCGATCACCCTCGCCTCTAGATACTAGTACAAATCAAAAGCGTTGCGTCCAACTAGTGTCCTCCCTCAAAAACTCGTGGTCTAGTAAAACAATTCCATGGCCCTCGTATTCCACCGTCATGTCCACCCATTCGCTCATCAGGGTGTTGACTTTGCCCAAATCAGCGGCCCGAGCCCCGACGATAGGTGGATAGTTCGGAGGAGGGGATATGTACTCTTCGATCCCGCTTTCCGGTGAGAGCCGCAACTGAAACTGTGGTTAGAGTTTTGGATGAGGGCTTCAACGGTATACATCCCTCACCATGTGAGACCGATCCGAGGAGAAGTTGGCAAGAAAGTCATCAACTGGAACCACTCGAAACATGCTGATCCAGGATTAAGAGGATGAAGCCTTTGTTTTTGCTCTTAAGCAAGCCCGAGAATGCGGTTTACCTACCAGCGGAACTGTTGAGGAATGGGCACATCCCCGGATTCTGACAAGTTGGTAACAAGCTCGGACTTGAAAGTTTCTCTGATGTATCCTAAAGAATTTCTTAGTAACTACACTGTCACCTACGACTCTCATATCCAACTTACTATCCCACTTGCATGGAGTACCTAGCCGTGTATCCGCATCGTAAACCCACAAGCCTTCTTCTTCTGATATCTTCATACACAGAATAACGTGATAATCCCAGATTACCAAGAAGTCATCTTCTGCAGAGTATGGAGACGCTAATTGCTGCCATACTGCTATCGATTTGGTAGGGTTTGAGATGACCACCGCGAAAATCTTGGCGGAAGATGGAAGAAGCCTCTTGAGAGCTTCGGCCAGAAAATATACGTTCTCTTCACAGTAGCAAGCGGTATATGGTGTGACGGGTGTTGGCGGTCCATTGACCTCTTCCTCCATCAAGTGGGAAAAGGTTCTATTTACGTTTGACAAGGCGTGTGCATGTCACATGGTAGTCACGCGGCGACGTCGGAGATGCCGTGACTCTCGCGCAAGCAAGCAAATTGGGCCATGTCCTCCAAGATCCCAATTCACATCTCAAACAAGAAAGCTTATGTCTGGGACGTAGAATGTGAGCCCTAGCGGATAGTTGAACTTCAGCAGCTGATGACTGACGGTCGCATTCCTCAACTCAGCGGCGGAAATCGTTCGAACCAAATACCATATCACTGGCTTGCTTACGGGAACGCTACCATCTCTAGCCCAACAAAATGTCTTCCTAGGTATTCCTCTCTCTCTGATGCCGGAGGAGGTGGTGTACCTAGTTGAGAAAGGTGCAGTCTTGATGCTATTGAGACAGGTGCGGTAGCAAGCTTACACGTCCTCCTTTAACCGCAGAGGCTGCTGTGCTATTGGATAACGCATCGGCGAACACTCAACCTCCATCAGAAGCTGAGCTTTCGCATTGGCGAAAAGGGGTCACCGACTATCGTGCAGCTTCCCAGGACCATCTGGCCGAAATGCGGAAGCAGAAGGAGACCGCTAAAGGGAAACAGGACACAGAAGAGGCTCAGCGGAAGCGCATGGAACGAGAAGCAAGGAAAAAGTCCTCGTCTACTGCTGCCGTGAAAGACGTTCCGGCTGAAGGCGCTGTGGAAGGCGTCGCATCTTCATCTGGAGGAGCCGATGACCTCTTCGTCCCCGACGAAACACCCAGCACCCCGCAGCTGAAACCGCAAGTCGACGCGAAAGGGGAAGATTTATCTTACACTGTGCTCATACCTGCGACGCCCGACGAGCATCCTTGGTTCCGGCCACCAGCTTATGAGACCATTCAAGCGGCAAAGGAAGCTGGGGTATGGGCCTACCCGTCCACCCCTATTGAGCGGGCCAAGTGTGCCGTTTATAGAGATCTGATTGATAAAGGTTACTTTATTGGTGGTGGGCTGAAGTTTGGAGGAGATTGGTTGGTGTATCCAGGTGCGTATCTCGCCATTCCTCAAACTCAAGCGCACAGGAAGCTAATGCCTCACTTTAAACACTCTCCAGGCGACCAACTGAGGTACCACTCGCACTTCGTAGCAACCGTGCTATTAACATCCACCACCAAGCTCACTCCGATGCAAATCGTTGCGTATGGAAGGCTAGGAACGGTCACCAAAAAAGCACACCTCCTGTGTGGTTGGGATGAGGACTCGGGGAAGGTGGACTATTACTCCATAGAATGGGCTTATTTTGGCTAGGACTCCCAAGGAATTGCAGGACAGTAATCTGTTTGGATATTGTGGCGCAGCCGTGCGAACTAGGAACGCGCTCATTCCCCTGAAAGCGGTCCTACCTCGAATCCTCACCCTCAACTACCCTTTGCGCCCGTTGGCCTCCCTCTCTTGGACGACGAACCACTCATGGAAGTTCAAATGAATATACCCTCGTCGCATCACTATCATGCTCCTCACCCCTTAACCCTTCGTCGGAAACGTTCGCGCTCGCCTGGGTCACCCACGCCGTTCGAACGAGCATCGGTGCGTTTCAGCTCGTTTCTTTGACCACTGTGGGCCACGAGACTGACGTCCCATCGGTTGTAGAAACGCTTTAGTCTTGGAACAGACGTCTTCAGGGTGGTGGGCGGGCATCAGCCGGAACTGTGGTTGTACAGCATGGATCAAGCACCGAATGCCAGCCGGAATGACAATAATGGTGCGGAGACTTTGATGACCGACGCGTCAATGGAGACGTCCGAGAACTCAATGGAACACGATACCCACATGGTGAGTTGCGAGACGCTGTCGAGAAACGACCTGTGATGGATGACTGACTAACTCCTTCGGAACTAATTTAAGGCTATTGATGAAGAATCGCCTTCCAAATCTTCCACTTCTTTAGAAGAACTGCCTTTGCGCCAGCCTTCATTCGCGTCTCATTTGGCTATCGAGCAACCTACCTTGACGCTGACGGCGCCGTCGATTCCTCGAAGTGGTTCCGATCCATTCCTCGCCACGTCTTTCCGCCAGGCTCAGTTTGCCGGCACTATCGATCTTTCCTCTCCATTCAAACCGTCCTTCCTGACACCTCCCGTCCTCAACTTCATCCCTCCTACCCCTGAAACTGCTCATGATGCGGCTAACCTCATCGCACGAGGCTACGAGTCGCCACTCCAGGTCAAGTCTATGCACGCAGAGACACCTCAGTTCAAGCGTCGTGGAAGTGCGCCTACGATGGGACCCAGAGCAGACTGCGAGAAGTGTAGGATGAGGGTCCCTGGCCACGCCATGCATATCACTTATTAGCCGCCGTTTTCGTTGCCTCCTTTTTTGTCCTACACAACTTACCAAAGTTTTTCCTTTTTCGCTGTTCTGTATCTATTACCGCATCCCGTTTCCACTTTGCCGCTTGTTCTCATTTGCTAGAATCTGTCTCCCTTCATGCACACCTGTACTAATCCTTTCCACGTATTCTATAATCAACCGCTAAATAGACATCCCCGGGCCCTGCTTGTGGTTGCCTCCACCGAGGCCGCCTGTGAGGTGCAGCCGCGGTCGTGGTCTGTGGCGCTGTAGTTCCTGGGTGACAAACAAATCATCTCAGTGCGAACCGCTTCAACAACCACCAAAAAAGCACCAAGCCTCCTGCTACTTTTCGCGCGTTCAACAGCGCTGCAGTTGGACCTCGTCGTTTTTGACACAACATAAGAAGCACTTTCGCAGTGCCTAAATGTCCCGCTCTGCTTGTAAAGAATGCGGCGGCGCTCTAGAGTACGTCCCAGACGCCTTATCTTTCGTTTGCGTGTCATGTGGAATCATGTCCAACCCAAATCAGTATGTCCTTGTGGGCGACGTCGACGACGTGAACGCAACCGGTTACGAAAAAGAAGGAATGAGACTTGTGTTCCATCCTTACACGCAATCTCGAACCGATAACGGCGTCCCCGAAGATACAAGCCTACTGAAGGAGCAGCGGTACAGGAGAAACATGGTACGTTGACTCTTTTTGGCACTCATAAACCAATTTACTCACTCGTCGCTTCCTTTCAGGCGACATCGCACGAGTTCATTCGATCGGTCCTTAACCATATGGGTATTCGGTCCTACTACGACCGCGTCGTCGCGTTGTTCGACGCTTCGATGGCCAAAGGCAAGTTCCGCTTCGGCACTCGCGCAACAGCGATAATAGGAGCATGTATCTTGATTACCATGCGAGAGGCTGGCATTCCAGAGACGCTGAAAAGCCTAGCAGTGAGTCCTCCCCGCTTTCTGTCTTATCGTCATTAACCTGCCTCTTCCGGCGGAACTGACGTCACTATTCTTTCTCATCGATTCAGGCTAGACTCAAGCTAACCCCCGCAAGACTCACAGGCTCGACGTACAAGATTCTCTCGCTTCACGGAATGCACCTCAAGCCCACAGACCCGCTAAACTATATTCCAGCCGTTCTTCGAGCGATTTCGGATATTCTGGCCTCGCCGAGCTGTTCCCTCCCCGCACCTCTCCGGACATACCTCTCAACGCCTTCCTTAAACGCGGTTCAAAACCTTGCTACCGACTTGTGTTATCTCACGGAAATCGTCAACCTCACGCACAACCGCCAGGCTCCCCCGGTAGCTTGTGCCTTGGTCATCGTGGCCCTTGAAGGAGAAATAGGCAAATGCGTTCCATCTCTACCTCGCCTCGCTGAACTACTTTCCATGGCATTCAACGTGTCTCGAGAGACTACAGTGGACCGATACCTCGAAGTTCAAGAGCTCATTAGCCGATGGAAGACGAGTCTACCATGGTTTGCTATTGAGGTCCATCCGACAGTGGGGAAGAAGTCAAAGAACGTCAAGAAACGGAAAGCCGCTCAACCTGAACGCGAGGAACACGCAGGTCTCATTAAAGACATCGTCATTTTCCAGGAGGAACTGTGGCGAAAGACCAAGGGAATGGAAAGTGCAGCAGCGGCCCTGTCAAATGGAGGTCCTTCCCAACCAAGCACTCCCGGACCAAGAGTCGGCATGGAACTTGATTTGGCGCTGGAGTTTGAAGGATCCGATGTAGATGCGGGATCGGATGAGGAGTTGGATGGTGTCGCCGTTGTGGGGAGGCCTGGGGCAAGAGACGAAGAAAGTTTAGAGTTGGCGGGGTCACCGTCGACTTCGGGCTCGACCGCGGACACGGCCACCCACACGACCCCCTCCGTCGCGCTTCGCGATACCGCCACAAATGCCACTTCTACCAGAGGTTTATCCCCACTGCTTCTCTCGGGCGACGGGCAAGATTCGGAAGCGCGTCCGGCGAAACGAGCGAAACGCGTACCTGAAGTCGCGTCGACGAAACTTCGGGGCAACTTTGTTCGTGCAACGGCAACTCCGACTCCGATGCCTAGTACCGAGACGACAGTAACAGCATGCCTTCGGCCCGCTTACGCGCAGCGAACGAAGAAGAGGAAATCGAAGCGTGAAACGTGGGATGCTAATTTGGCTAAAGCTACGGCAACCCTGCTCGGAGGAGGACGCGGGTCAATCGCCTCATATGGCAAGTCCGGTGGCGGTGGAGGAAGTCGACTCGGCATCAACACCGATGTGGACGGGGACGATAGCGTTGGCGATTTCGTCCGGAAACACGTGTTGACGATGGGCATACGGGAGGCTTCTGAACGAATGGGTACAAGAGGGGTTTCGTTGGGCCGGTTGGAACGGTTAGCCCTTGTTGTGGGTGAAGCGAATATTGGGGACGAAGTGCTGTTTGATGACGGTGAGATGGAGGGTTACCTGCGAGATAACGACGAGGTGGAGATATTGAAGAAGATATGGGAGGCTGAACATGGCGCGGACGAAGGAGGGTACGATGAAGATGATGCAGAAGGGCAAGTGGAGCGGTTGGGCGTCCCTGGTTCTACTTCTTCCCAAGGTGGTGCCCAGCGAACCCGAAAAGCGGCCCCACCCCCGAAATCAAAGAAGGGAAAGAAGGAAAAGCAGGTGAAAACCATGAATTTTGGAGCATTGGAGCTTGCCTTATCCTCGCTCAATCGCGGTAGTCCGGCTGATGGAAGTGGGAGTGGAGCCTCGTCTGTCACGGGCGAATCGTCCACGATTGAGAGGTGGGAGTTGGACCTCCTGGAACGGCTCGTGGACGAAGAAGACAAGGAAGATGGCCACCATGATGAAGTTTATGACGAAGACAAGGAGGATTATGGAGACGATCGAGAGGAAGACGGTTACTATCGGGCATCGGGCGGCATGATGTCGTACGACCCGTACGAGGAGTTTGAGGAGTTGTGAATGACGAAATACGAAATACGAACGGACGTATTGGGGACAAAGAACACAGCCAGCGTTGCGAATCAATACGTGCACGAGGAAAGTGCGCGAAGGCCTTGCTGTTGCTAGAATGGGAATGGCAACGTTACTGTAACATCACCTCGAGGATTTCGAGGGAAGTCTAATCGTTAGCCAATACCTAGCGCAGGGGGCCATAGTACGGTCTTTTAGCCTTTGCTTTTATGTCTTTTTGATTTTCTTTTGTGAATATGGCATGGTCCTTTTGTCATTCGTTTACGTTGGGGAGGGATGATGGTTCGTCCTCTCTCGATATGGGTTCGCCTCATTTTTTTTTGTCAAATCCATTAGCAGAATCAAGGATGACCGTGTGTAGTGACTCTACCCTGGACAGGCCTCTTCGAGGCATACTAAAAACGGAAATGGTGTTATCTCATTCCCTCATTCCCGCTCGGTTTCGAGATGAACGTTCATTCGGCCATGGTCCGTCCGCCCGGTCGTCAGATGTTCACTTGCCCTCAAGCACTAGACGAGGACGTTGCCGCTCACCCACTTCTGACCTTCTCACTTCGTCGTGGTCATCTGCTGTGGTGCAGGCTTCGCGCTCCCACCTAGTCTCCATTTCGCATTATCGACCAGGTACTCAAGCGAGCAGCTCGTCATCCAGTCGTTTCTCTCCTGCCTATCGCACGACGGGATCAATCAGTCGCTACTGCTTGAGGAAAAAGAAAGAGCTGGCTTCCGGGGCCAAGAGAGACATCTGGTATTCCCGGCGTTTCGGAATCGCATCAGAATCACGATCACCATCTCGCGTGCACGCAACACCTACTTCGCCACTACTCGTCCGAGAAGAACATAATAGACGACGCTACCTCGTTTGCGTTGGCGCCGGCCTGTAAGGCTAATGAGGTCACAGGACCGCTAAGTCCCGGGTTACGTTCTGGTGTAGTGGTTAGCGGTTGCCTGTTATTGACGTTTTCGATTGGAGGGGCGACAAGCCCGTTTAACCTTCCGAGGCAGTCGGGGTTCTTTCGTCTTCTACTTCGTATGGCCTGAGAGGTGCAGTGTGTCAAAACGATGTATTATTATGTACATAGTGTACGGCCCGCCGAAACCACTTCATTACTCGTGAGGAAAAGTACCAAAAGGGGGAAATGAGCAGGGGGGACACATGACGCGAGACTTCCCAAGGGTAGCGTCCGGGATTTGTCGTATAGTCTTCTCTGTTCAGGATCGTAGGCTGGGCTCTGGCGGCTTTGTTCCGAGATGAGATGACCGGGTGCGTCTGAAGTGAGATGCGGATACTTTTTTTACGGGTCTGATCCCTTGGACTCGTCTGACGATTACTTTAGAATTCAAGCAAAAGTTACTTGTGCGATCGTCTTGCGAGGTCGACGTCATGCATTTTCCCTCCCCCCTCGACGACGGATGCTTTCCTTGAGTGGTCTGCCCTCTCCCTTATCGGACTAGTCCGGTCCGAAATTCCATGCCGCATGTCGATCCAGGGAGAGATCCGAAGGTGGTGTGGCGTCTTTCGTCCGAACAGCCCATCTTTCCCACCGGTACCTTCCCTCCCTCTGCACCCGCAGGACCGTCCTGCTCCTGCCTTATACGACATGGGCCCACTCGAGTCTGAAAGTCTGATAAGTAATCTCTTTCTCTTTTGTTCTTGACAGATGTGACGTTTAGCCGTGATTAAACGCCGCCCCGTTTTGTTAACTAGAAGGAAAGTAACATATCGGTATGTGATGGCATTAGCTGCTCCGGATGGTAAGGCGTGGTTTGGCGACTTGGCCTCGAGGCGAATGTTGGACGGCGGCGGCGGGCAAAAAGTCTCCGTCCTTTTCTCTTCTTTTTATTTTCTCTCTTTTTGCTTTAACGGTGAGGCATTCGCATGTGCACCGTTGTTGAGGGTCTAAAAGGCTCGGAGAGTGCGTATCCGCTCAACCTCTAATGAACAAAAGGCCCGTGATTTTGAGTGTTCGGCGAGTGAAGGGTCCTTCAGGTGTTGTGTGCACAGGGGTGGAACCAGCTGACGTCCTACCTGAAACGACAAGCGATGAGGTTTTCAGATGTCAGTGAGTATGTATGGAGTAGGTAAACAGAGAGTGCTCGTGTGCAGTCCTGCGCGCGGGGAGTGGTGTTCCGGGCTCGCTTGTCCAAACGGAGTCCAGAGTCACAACCCATGACCAGGCGAGGACAATCACTTTGCAGAAAAGATTACCATGAGAGCGCATTTGCGGTTACGGGCGGCTAGTAGTAGTTAGTGATATGATTATGATTTCGGGTAGCAGTGTGGACAGTTCGGGATATGTTCGGTTGGGTTTTTCCCTCTGCGGCAAGGGAAAATGTCGTCGGACAAGGGGAGAAACGTGACGCGCCTTGAAGGGGGGAGAGGGTGGACCCTTGCCTCGGGTCTTCCTCTGAAGCAACCACAACAACAACACCCGGCAGCCCATGTCTGTCCCCTTTTTCCGGGTCTCGCGTCTCTTTTTTCTTTTCCTCTTTTTCCGTCTATATAATCCCGGCCGCATTTTCGAACGTCCAATCCATCAGCAGCACTTGCAATTCCCCCTCCCCCTGCATCTACTACCACTACTACTCCCTCTACACACCTCTCCAAAACACACACACTTCCAAAAATGTCCTCAACCCTCGACGCATCCTTCAACCCTTTTGCCTTGCACCCATTCACCTCCGGTGGAAGCTCAGCTCCTCAGCCTATCCCCCGCCCACCAGTAACCTCTTCACCTCTCCAACAAGCAATCCAGTACCAAAAGCAAAACCCCATGTCCTCTAACTACATCGCTCAGCCGCAGCGAAGGGGCGATCCGTCCACCCCACCAGGCGGCTACGTCCCACCCCCTCCCTCGTCCTACGCCATTCCCAGCCAGCAGCAGCAGCCTCAGGCCATCTTCACCGCGTACGTTGCCGATGGACGAAGGACGCCCGACCTGGACGACATCGTGAAGAACAGGTCAAGGTGGCCCGCCAGCCAGCCACGAAAGTAATCGAGTCTGCGCGGGGTGGGAGGCCTGTGGGGGGCGATGATGTATGAGGGGGTGAGTCCAGACGAGCTGTCCTTCCTCTTCGTGCCAGACAGGCCATGCTCACTCGAACTCTAATTCTCTAATAGGCAGCACCCCTCCTCCTCTCCATGGGAACGCGTTGTGTGATTTATACTTGTACCATTATACCTCCTCTGTGATCTTTCGGCGATACCCTGATTTCAACTACGGGAGGACATTCCTAATAACTTGCTTACTTGGGGCGGTTGTCTCTCGCTTTTCTATTTTTTGACTTGTAACTTTCGTCGTCTCACGGCAGTGTATAACAATAACCAATACTATCTTGTCGCTTAACGTCCCTCGTTGCAGTGTTCAGGCCGTTGACAGCAAGCACGTAAACCTCGTGTATCTCGTAAGGACGCGCGCACGCAGTCGAACCGCCCGCGACCCCCTCGTCGTCAGTCTCAGATTGAACGATTGGGAAAAGTTCGAACGGGGACCTTCCTCTTTTGGACAATTTCCAGGCCGTCGGTAGCGATCGGGGCAATTATAAAAAGTTACCCCCAAATTGCTAAGCACTGACCTTTTTGTTTTGCCGCCCACGCCCAGGGCCGGGCCGGCGTTTGCCGGTTGGTCCCGCCCCAGTCCCCCAGCACCCACGGAAGACCGGAAGTTACCCTAAACGTATTAGCAAGAGAGTCATCGAAAGTGGAGCCAAGTGTTATCAGCTGGAAAGCAGAGAGCATGGATTTCAATACAAAGGACTAGAACGAGACCGTTTGAACTATTGCAAATACAAGCTAACGCCACAAAGGATAGATGACCCTCACGCCTCATGTTCTCGTATACGGACGGGTCGCCGACGGGACAAGAGGGACGCTCTAGGTCCATCCAATCAATGGAAAGTTCATACGTAGGAGTAAAGGAGGGAAGAAAGCACATGGAAAGAAAATACAAAAGCAATCGACGGAGATACATAGCCGCCCATCGTACACCGTACTACCGTGAAACAAGCCACCAGAGCGGTAACTTTCGGCGAAGACCAAGGCGAGGAGGAAGAGAGAGCGAGAAAAAGGTGACTCCTGAAGACGCTTCAGATCGATCATCGTCAAAGCCATGGGAGAGAGAGGAAGGGCGCTCGTTTCGTTCTTCCTCCATTTAGGCTACCAAGGCCAGAAACGCCGCACCGGCAACCATTGCAGCAGCTGCAGCCCCAAAAGTCCTCGCACCTCTAAAGTTCTGAGAGGTTGCACCGTTTCCTTGGGCAGCACCTGTCAATGCGCTACTTGTGCTGGTGCTTGCTGGGGAAGAGGCTCGGATCGTGGATGCTGAAGGTGCAGCGGTCATCGTGGAAAGTGTGGCAGCTGACACGGTTGTCGGCGCGGTGGTGGGAGTCGTGTTACCTCCTGAAGAAATAGGACAGGTGCATGTCGCTGTGAGGACGATGACGCTTGTACCCGGTAGGTTTTCCGTGATGGTCGTCGTGTACGGGTCTTGACGTTTCTGCCGGTTCGAGAAAGGCCTCAGGCTTTAGAAGACCGAAAGAGACGAAAATGAGATAAAGACCGTACCTTGGCCACGGCCAAACTCGGAGAAGTCACAGGTAGTGTATATAGTCGACTTGTTGGTCCTAGGTCGACGCTGATGCTCGTCGGGCAAGGACAGATGAGAGGTCGGTCGGTTTCGGCTGCATCGACGGTCACCGTTACGACCGTCGTGAAAGGAGTCTAAAAATAAAAGGAGTAAGTAAAGCGTTCTCGTTCCGAATGGAGGACAAGCGCACCTCAGCTTGACGCCGTACTAACCCCGCTGCCGAGCCGCTGCCAGCGAGGAGAGCGAGAGCGAGAAAATATTGGTATAGCATTGAGTATAGGACAAAGATAATAGCTTGTTCAATAAGGTTGGGAGTTTGTTGATAGTCGTCGGGTTGGGTTCTTTTTCCGAAGCGGATCTGCGAAATCCCTCCAGATACAGAGCGTCTCGGTTCGGGGGTTCCTTGAAAACGCTCCTTTTCGTTGTCTTCGAGTGAGGCTCTGAGTTTATATACCTATGAGGTTTGAGAAGTCAAACGCGTGGTTCATGCAAGCTTGGGTGCATAAGAAGGCGGTCGTTCCATGCGTACCTCTGGGTTCGGCGCGGTTCGAGGAAGTCTGTGTTTCGTCAAGTCGAGCGAAATTAAGACGGTCTCCAAGACCAATTCCAAAGAAGGCTACTTGTGTGTACTATATAATCGTACAGAGATTTGAGGTAAGTCTTCTTTCTTGTGAGAGGTGGAGCTTTGGGGGTGGAATGACGGTCCTCAACCTGTCGCGGCGCCAAACGCCGAGCGCTGCACAAGTTCGACTCGGATCCTGTCCCACGCGCCGCCACACCACACGAACACGAAGCAAGCTGCCCATATGGAACACCAAAACTGGAATCATGCTCACGACTTGCTTTTGGATAGTTCGACTGCCACATCTTCAATTATACTTGTCGTTCGTCAAAATGATCCCTGCTGCTCATGGCTTTCTGGCTATCCCGCCCGACCTCAGCGGTGATTGTCCAGTCTCCGCAGCTTCCGGAACTGAAGAACATGGTTTCTCGGTCCTCGACTGTCCCTATCATCAGCCTAGCATGAGAGGTCCCACTGCAGCAGCAATACTGCCCCAGCATATCTACCGTATTACGGCGGTTCCACGGTGGCCTCGTTCTTTGATTGATCATGCCGCATTTCCCGTACTTCTAGCAGGAGGAGAGCTCGTCGCCGCTATCGAGACCGCTACTACTGGGTAAACACATGGCGACGTTGTCTCGGGAGCTCGCTTCTGCTGCGGCTGGTGATCCCCGTTATCAAGTTAGTGATTAGCGCAGATGGCTGAGCAAGAAGCCGACGTACCACGCTCACTGTAGATAGCGCGACATCTGCCGAGCCAGAAGAAGAACATGTCGCGCACGAGCAGGAGGAGGCGACGTGGGGTGCGGAGGAGGAAGGGACGATAACGTTGATTGTCGTGATGGCTGCCCCGTCCTGTAAAGTTATGCCGCAATAGAGTTAGACCATTGGTTCTCGTTGGTTCAGCACTCCCTTTTTCCCTGCGTCTTATCGCACTCTCGATGCCGATCCACACTATATCAATGCAGTTTCCATCTGCAATGCTGGCCCATCCGCACGGTCTAGTGAAATACTTCTTCGAACTCCAGACACCGATTCGAGCACATCGAAGCTGCCCGTTGGCTGCCCGCTGTATCACCCAGCGAACGGAGGTTGGATCCAGTAACCTCTCTTGGTTCAGATGAAAATGCGAAGTGGAGGTGCCCGGAACGAAGACATGAAGTCGCATCCTAGCTAGGAAAGCGATCCGGTGGGATGGACAGGTACTCGTACGACAAAAGTTGCAGTCAAGAATACGGCGGAAATGCGGGTAATGAGTGACAACAATCGAATCTGGCACCGACGCTTACATCTGCCTCTAATCTAAAATAACACAACGCCTGCTCCGACGAGCCCAAAGAAGGTTGCCGCACCAACCAGTTGAACGGAAATAACCTCCGGAACGGCATCATTGGCGTTGACGAACAGGTTGTCGTCAACCCCTATAGTTTCTTGAACCGGGGCACCAGTCACTGATTGAGTGGTCGGGACCACCGATTGAGTGGTCGGGATAATACCCGCATTAGTAGTGGGGTCGGCCGCATAGTCGGTCGGGCCTGGCGCGCAGGGGCAGATGGTTTTCGTCGCATGAGAGTCCGGAGAGGCCGGGTCCACCGTGACAGTCAAAACGGTAGGAGTCGGTCC
>WSUI01000329.1:0-31480 GCA_019633595.1 Tulasnella sp. UAMH 9824
GCGATCCGCCGCGCCATTTGTACATCAGATGACGCCCGAACCCAGGCTCATGCCGTTTCAAACATCCTTAGCATCACCGATGCGGATCTCCTGGTCCAACTTTCTACCGATGAGGAATTCGATGCCCGGATTTTGGAGCTATGTGCGGGCTCGTATGACCGGACTCTTCAACGATGTGGACATGACCGAACCGATTTGGCGGCTGCAACATCCTGGGTCTATCGAGCTGCAATAACTCACATATTCCTGTCAACCGCAAGTCCCGACCAGGAGCCTAGACGTGAACGATGGCGGTATATTTTTAGGAGAGTATCCGATATGCCATCGCTCTCGCTCTCATCGGACCTAATCCAGAATGCCAGTCCAAATGTGACCATCACCTGTCTAGGTTTCGTGGCATTGTTCACCTACACTAATCCGATCCAGACTCGGTCCAGTCGCCTGGCGCTTCGCTCCACCATCGACGGGTTGCTCAATCCCTCTCGTAAATGCCTGTCTATGATAATCGAAGTTATAATGGTACAATGGGCCATACATTGGGGTTACCCTGATGAAGTCGATGCAGCATGGATCGGGTTAGTTTTCTTTAGTCGAGGCCTTTCGGACTGATCTCCTCAATTCCATGTCGTAGAGAACCTTCCATCGTGCATCAAAACATGAAGTCACTGCTGGAGAAAAGCAATAATCCTGAGTGTCCAGACCGGGACATTCTGAAGGAATACCTCGTCGACATTTTCAAGCTTGCCGGAAAAGCGACTGCGGACAGTGGTGGTGATTCGAGCAGTAGACCGGCCATGGCAGCGGGCTTTTTGCGTTTCTCCGAAGGGCTGGTACGAGGCAAAGATTCGCCAAACAGTCTCATAAGTGCTGGACGAAACTTTCGCGCGGAGTTGATTAGTGCCCTGCATTTGGATTGCGACAAGCTCCCAGCACCGAGGGACTAGTAAGTTTGGTATCAGAAAACTGAGACAATGTGCTGAGAGACTCAATTGGCTCTGGTAGTGACTTGGAGGAAACGCTGAAGGAGCTATGCCAGTTATTTACAGACTTGGCAGCAAGACTCGGGCTTCCCGTATGCGGCTCAAATTCCGCTGAGGTACAAACCTTTGCGGTGTTATGTCGCCGGTCCCCATACCTCGTGACCGTCGGCGGGTGCCCGATGACCACTTCAAACCAGGAGGATGACGAATTGGTGTATTTATTCAGTCACCCCCTGCAAAAGCTGAATATGCTGACAAGGACGCTAGACGATTGGGGTGGTTTCAACACTTTTGACAATGATCGTAAGTTCGTACGCCAAGTAAACGAGCTGAATGCGAGTTTCGCGAGCTTCAAGGCTGCCGTAGAGAGTGTTTCCCGACAAATAAAGGTGAATATCTTCGCTGATAGACGGTAACTGTTTTATTGCTCATGATACATGTGCCCGCACAGAGAAGAAAACGAGACCCCGATATTGGATGGTGTTACTACGACGAGGAAACCGAATGCAAGCCCCGCGTTTTGCTGGAGTCTCAGGGAGAGGGGGAGAGTCGGCCTGTGTAGTTTCTCTTTTGCGTATATCGAGTTTGGAGGGTTTATTGCTTTCAATCATCGACAAGCCTTTGTACCATTTGATTCTGGGGAGGGGGTTATAATGTACGACTTCTTTGTTGTGGACTTTGGTTGGGGCTCGGACGTCGCGACGACACAGCAACAAAGACGTGAACTCCAATTCATGCAGACCACCGCATAAAGATACACCCGAACGACATAAAAACAGCCAAAGATAGGGACGGAAGAGAAAAAATAATATCCAGACAGGAGCGGTTTCAAGACGAGACAACTTCGAACCAAGGACAACAGACTTGAGATGGTGCGGAGCTCAAGAGGTGGCGAGTTGAAGCTGTCAAATCTGTTCCTTTATCATAGACGATGAGTCCATCATAATTTAGACCTCCACCTGGGACACGTGAACCTGAATTTAAGTCGCGAGAGGTCAAAGGTCAACATATTGCCCAAGTGAACCTGTCAGCTCTTCGCTTACTAAGCGGGGTTTCAGGAGAGGTTCTCCAACTTTATTCATAGATTGGAGGGAGTGGGATCCGATGCGCTCCATCGGATGCTGCGATGGCGAGTGAGTTGGTTCTGTGGGTGTACCGTCGGGCTGGGAACGCCAGCCGTTGGCAGACTGGAGGTGTCCTGTACCTTTGTTCGGCATGTCGTTCGGGGTTCTGAGCATTCGAGCAGAGTGTTCGGTTGGTTTTCGTAGGGGAGAACTAGGCTGGCGTGTGTCGGCACCTTGACGGGATCAAGAGTGTTGACGAGGCACGCTCGCGGTGAGGCTGGGGACGTCCTCTGGCCCGAGCGCGTCCATCGGAAACGCAGTGCGACCACATCTCGTTTGCCCCTCAAGTGACAGGCGGCGGTTCGCCGGAGCTCGTGGCAAGCATGTGTTGAACCCGCCAAGTCCAAGCTTCAGCGGTGACGTTCTCAAGGTGCGCTTCAAACGCTATAATTCTAGGACTTGCTGCTTGGATCGTTCAAGCCCCGAACGGAGCCGTTGGTAGTGATGGACAATAACGAGGCGGTTTTGGAGGTCGTGGAAGTCGAGAGCGCAGACGGGTCTGGTGAGGATGGTGTTCCGCGAGACGGGTGCGCCTAGCCGAGGGAATGAAGGTCAGACACCTCGTCGAGCAGAATGGCTTCGCCAAGCGTACTCTGCACTATTAATCTTTGCGGTGTCGCACAAGGGTTGCTTCTCATTTATGATGCCAGCGGCAATCACGCCTTTTGGAGTTCTTGCTGGGGCTCATTGTCCGAGGCGAACAGGTCGGTCGAATCTGAAATTACGGAACGTCGCTCAATACGGCTCCCCGAAAGCCAGTGGACTACACTGACCATAAGCTGGTCGTGAGGACGTTTTGAGGCCTGTGAGGCGCTCGATAACTATCGTAGGAGTGCTGGTCGGGGAGATTCTGATTCTATATTCCGAGTTGGTCGTTGGTGTTGAAGGAGGAGACCAGCGCTCCGGTGACCCTTCCTGAAGCCAAACGAGGGTGTGCTAGGTAGGGAGATCGGACGAATGTAAAGTTTTCATGGATCTATTTGAGCGTCATCGTTGGGAGATAGGCACTGGAGTAGAGACGATCACTATATCTAAGGCGCCTGGCGCGACAACTGGGGTCTTCGGGGATAACGCATTTATGTCCGCGCCGATCTCGACGAGGAACTTTAGCTCAAAATATATCACTCAGCGGCGATCCTAGCTACGAGCTGGGAGCTTTGATACGATTGCCAAGACGGTCGCAAGTCAGCTAGCAATACATTGGGTGTTCTCGCCACTTCTGCTCCCAAGCTTCCCTGTGTCCCTTCGCAAGGCGAGTGCCCGGAGACATTGGTCGTAGTGAACCATCCTCAAATCAGACGACGTACGAGTAAGCGATCAGATAATTCAGTGGAGCATGAAGCTATGATAATAAATTTCACGCTGAGGGTGGGTGGTATCAATCGAGCATCGTCGACATTACATCCCGGGCGGCGCATCCGTTTGTTCGTCGCCAAAAGCATTTCGCGCGGGAAATGGACTCGCAATAGAATTCTGAGGGACACATGCAACAGTCTCGGGTGCATTTCCCAATCGAAGTGTGGAGGTCGTTCACGTGGGGCGGAGTTTCAATGAGTTTCTATTTGGATAATTAATTCATAGTAGTTCATGACGCGCCTCCTCCGAGCCCCCGGAAATTACCAGATGACGAGGTGATTGGATAAGAGCCACAGCATACACGAAGGGCACCCTGGTTGGGCGCTTGAGGCAGCGAAAGGGGCTTGGTGAAAGCGGGCATCAGCATTTTATGGAGCTTCTGGGTCGGAAGTCGCCGGAATTCCGTTACTCGCCCAAGACGTTAAATTGAAACCACTTCTGCCCAATCATCAGCCCATTTCAACCAGGCGAATTTTGAAGGAGATGATATCCACTCCATCGATCCTGTACGGAAATTCATGATGAGATTTGAACGCGCACAGAACCTCCGGCGTAGGCGCCGTCTCGTTTAGACGGGTCCCTCGCCTTTTGCTCCATCCCACTTATCGCCCTTTGGCATGAACCACCTGGAACCAGCCGATTTTCATTCGGCTTCGTCTGCCCTCGGCAAGCGAACCCTGGCGGTGGCTTGGGCGGGGCCCGAGTAAGCCACTAAAGCATGGACGTGCAAAAAACGAGGCCCAGCTGTCTTACCAGCCTCCACGTGCATCCCAACGTGAAACAAAAAGTAACTGCAGCCCAGTCGAGCCACGTCCCCTTTTCGCAAAATCGTTCTCTCTTGATGGACACCCGAGCTTTTGACCCGTACAATCCAGCGATCTTCGAAGTCCCCGTACCTCCTGAAGAGTTCGGTCAAGATGGCGGGAAGTTCTACCACTGCTACGACGCTCTCGCGGAAGAGATAGACGAAAACATGGTTACAGGATTGAAGGAGCAACTCGACGGACTTCTTATTTTCGTCTGTCCCGTCCGGTCCCCCCCCCCTCCCCAATGCTCAGCACACTGACGCCACGCTTGCAAGGCCGGTCTCTTCGCCGGAGTCAACACCGCCTTCCTCGCGCTCACACTTCCCCTCTTGAGCCCCGACCCCGCAGACGATACCAACGCCCTCCTTCGAGACAACAACCTTATCCTTCTCAACCTTGCATCGGGCAGGAACGACAGCCTTCCCAGTACCAACGCTCTTCCTTCCGAGACGTTCTGCCCCACCGGCAAAATCTTGACCGTCAACGTCCTGTTCTCCGTCAGCTTGACATTTGCAATTGTCTCGTCCTTCTTGGCTGTCCTGGGGCGCCAGTGGCTGGTCTACTACCGCAAACGGACCGGCGGTGGACCCGAGCGTCAAAGGTGGGAGCAGCTCAAGCGCTTCCTTGGAGCCGAGAGGTGGCGACTTGAATGGATCCTCGACGACTTTCTACCCTCTCTCCTCCAGATCGGCCTCATCATCTTCTGCATTTCGCTCACAATCTATCTCAACACTCTTCATCCCATGCTGTCGACCATTGTAGGGGCATTCATGGGCGCCGGGCTCGCGATTTTGGTCATAACGGCAATTCTTGCGACTTGGGACAAATTCTGTCCGTTTCAAAGCCCTCTTTCGCACACCCTCTCACACCTGATTCCCTTGGCGAGAACCATAGCCTTGCTGTTGACTTTCATACTCGCTGTCCTGATCGTAATTCTACTCCACTCAATTGCTATCTGGCCCTCGAAATTGCTTGTTGGGATCATAAGGGCGCTCCGCGATTGCTGCGTTCACGGATCACATTCTGTGAAGCCGCTATGGGAGAATATTGACGTGCTGTATGACGTCATGAACCTTTTGGGTCATTTCCTGAGAGGACTCCCCGATTTGATGCTCGAAGGTGTCGAGCGAGAGGAGGAAGGGGATGGAGTGCTCCAAATAACCGCGATCAGACGTGCCATTTGTACTTCAGATGACGCCCGGACGCAGACTCACGCTGCTTCAAATATTCTTGGCATCACAGACGGGAATCTTCTGGGCCATCTCGCTACCGATCAGGACTTCCGTGAGCGTATTTCAATCCTGATGAATCGCTCGTATAACCGGATTCTCCAGCTATGTGGGCGCGACAGATCGCATTTAGCGGCTGAAACTGACTGGCTGTACCGAGCCGCGATTGCTCATGTACTCCTATCATCCGCCGATCCCGTAGACTTCAAAAACTTCACAGACGGTGTTGGGGGGATTTACACACTGGCCTCTACGGAGTCAATGCCTCTCCTTTCATTAGGCATAATCCAACGTGCCCCTCCAAATATGCTCTCCGCCTGGCTAGGCTATCTCGCTTACTCCATGGACGAGTATCCGTCACAAGCCCGTCACTTAGCACTTGGCTTCATCGTAGATGAGCTAGTCAATCCGTCTTAGAGATGCATTTCTATGGCCATCGTAACCATCACAGTCGCGTGGGGTGTAAATGACGGTGATCATGAAACATTGCATGCAGCATACACTGGGTGAGTTGTCTGAAGTCAAGATGACTAAGGCTAATCACCTCAACTACATATTGTAGAAAACCTTCCGTTGCACTTCAAAACCTAAATTTAGTGGTCGAGAAGAGCAAGGATCCCCATTTTCAAGACCGGGACACGTTGAGTAAATATCTCGTCAAGATTCTGAAGTTAACGGTGAAGGCCGCGATAAATAGTAGTTCCGGCTCAAGCGTTGAACGGAAGGGGGTTGCGAGTGTTTTATGCGTTTTGGAACGGCTCATACAAGCTCGAGATTCGTCGAGCGATCTCATAGATGTCGGACGAAACCTCCGAGGGGAGCTGATTACTGCTCTGGTGCACGATGTGCGACAAACCCCTTCGGTCATTCTCCGAACAGTGAGTTTGCTACAAGGAGACTGCGATTTCATGCTGAGACGCCCATTTGGTTCCGGTAGCGCTTTGGAGGAACTTTCTGAGGAGTTACTTCGCCTATTTACGGATTTGACGGCACGCCCCGAGCCCGCCGCATTTATGTCCGACTTCTCTTCGGGAGGCGCTGTGGAGGCAGTACCTCCCCGATCCCCACCCTTGACGAAAGTAGGCGGGCAGTCAACGACCTCTTCAAAAGAGGATGATGATGAATTGGCATCCCTATTCAGCTCTGTCTTGCAAAAGCTGAACGTGCTGGCCAACACCATGGGCAATAACGAGCAAAGTCGCAAGTTTAAACGAGAGGTAGCAGAGCTGAATCGGAGGTTCACAACCTCCCAAGCTGCCGTGAAGAGAAATATTCCAGCAGAAATAGAGGTGAGTATCTTCACTGATAAGCGACGTTTATTGCTTGCTCATGATACAACTTAGAGGCGGAAACGAGACCCTGATCTCGGGTGGTGTTACTATGGTGAGGATTGCGAGCCTCGCACTCGGTTGGAGAGCGGACGAGGGTCCTCATAGTGCTTGCGGTACATGATCCTGTGACACGAAGGGTTCACAACTTTTAAGCATCAACAATTCAATTCGTCCGGTTTTGCTATGGAGGAAGGGGGTTATAGATTCGACTTATCTTTTGTGGGGTTTTGGTAGGGATTGAGAGGTTGGGAGGACACGGCAATAAAAATGTGAGCCCTAGTCTGTGCAGAGCGATACATCCGAAACTATAAAGAAGTGCAAGGTGGAGGAAGGAGAATATCCGGATAAGAACGATCTTCATACGAGACACCTTCAAACCCGGAAAAAGATCCTGAAGCGAGATGTCGGCGAGTTCGAGAGCCATCGTAGGTTAGGGTCAAATTTGATCATTATTTTAGGGGATGACTTGATCATAATTAATACCTCCGCCTGGGACACCTCGAACTGAAACGAGTCACGATGGTATGTTGAAGGTCAACACTATCGCTCAACAGAACCGGTTGGGGTCGCTCTGGGATCAGATAGATTCTTGTTGGGTTCCGAGCCACCGTTGGCGCTCGTTGGCAGGGAACATACCCACCTTTGAAGTTGTATGAGGCGTCGATGGCTTGCCTGCGTCAATGCCGCGCCGTAATTAGTCACGCTCATAGTCAACAAGGGTCAGAGACGACGAACAGTTTCGCTTCAAACGCAGTTCGCAACGCCCTTTCCTGAGCTATCAACCACATGAAGCGGATCTGAGGTGGGTTGGGCGTGTGCTTCCCCTCCTTGGTCTATTGATCCGTAACTCAGCGTCAACCTCGCATTACATCGTGTCAACAATCGGAGGCAGTCAGTAGGTGGTTATGGACGGACCTGCTTTCAACGCTTGATGCCCGGTGGGGACCGAGCATAACACGGGCGCGCATTATCCTGCGCCTTGTCGAAACATGATGCCGACCGTAAATTGCTCTTGCTCATCCTGAGCAAGGTTACGCAGAGAAGACACACAGGGTGAAGCTGGAGGGTCACGCCGAATCTCGATACTTTGTTTGATTCGCAAATGTATAAGAATCAGAAAAAATGACAGCAAAAGGCCCGGGCGAGGTAGAAGATACGTACGCCCATACAAAGCGTTCGCGCACTACTTCGAGCCTCGCTTCCGTTTCGGTTTGTCGCAGCCTTCGATGATGCACCTCCAAGGACGAATAGAAGAAGTCCGTGTCGAGAGTCGGCCGGATGCGTCTTCAATGTTGAACGTCTTTCCGCTGCAATGTGTGGAGGCAAGGGAACGGCCAACGAAGTAAGCGCCGGGGCAGGAAGGGAGGTGATGCATCGACGGACCTCCAGAGAACAGTACTTATAACCTGACGCAACATCGCAGGTCTATCGAGACGCGACGCTGATCAGCCCCGTAGAAACCCAAACTTCTCCTCGACCCGGGGGGATGGGAAAAACAAGAGCAAGGACCCCCACCGAACCCAGCCACGTGCGGATCAGGTTGGCAGGATCTGAGACCTTGACAGTCCTTCAAGCGATGGCGTATTCAATGAGCAGTGTCTGCGTCCAGGATTGGGCGGTTTCCCTCCGCAGCCCTTGTCTGCGTCCTCGTCAACATCTCTCGAAGGCTTTTTCGATTCCTGGGTTGTTGGACGGGCCGAGTACTATTCAGGTACTTGTTTGAGGATGAGAGTTGTCTGTTGGGTCGACGCCCCGGTTCCAGCGCGTCCAGCTGGGGTTCTGGATATTGTCTGGGATGCTGGTGGGGGCAGAGGCGGGGGTCTGGGAACGGAAGGGTCGGTCGCGTACGTCCTTGACAGTACTTTTGCGCTTGGATTCGAGCGACAAGTCTACCGCGTCGACGGGTCGCCATTGGTGATCAGGAGTAACGTTATAAATGGGCATAAGAGTTGAGACGGCGTTGGCGGAGTATCTGCGCACGCCCGCATTTGAGAGAGCGAGAGCGCGGGGTGGTTGGGGGAGTGGATTGCAACGCTGCCTGGTCAGGGTCTGTCACTCGCTCGGGCAAGCACCCGGATATAACTTCCACCCACGCGCAAGCTGCCGCAGTATCAGCGGGGGAGGACAAGCATACTGCTGGGAGCCTTAACTCTAAGACTGTTTATTATGACCTATTGTATGCTCTCGACTCTAGGCGTTCAGGGGGGGATTGACCGGTAGAAAATAAACAGCGTCTTCGGTATGAACGGGAAAGCGACCGAATAATCCCCCACATGGGAGTCCCAAGTGAAAATGAATAATTAGAATGGGGTACACCCACGGTGCTTGATTGGGTGTTGGGCAGCCTTTGCGACGTGCATACCGGTAAATATTGATTTCGGGTTCGAAGGGCCCTACGCACAGAAATCACCTGATTGCACGTGATTTGGACGACAAAGGTCACCGCAAAGGCACTCTGTCAGTGACCTGAGGCTGTGAGGGAGGATCTCAAGGGGGAACCACCAGTCCAGTTGCACAGAGCTTCATCGGCGAAAGGCCATCTCCCCCATACTTTTCCGATTGGCTGACAATCATCTGTATAGTATTATCCGCTTATGTTCCAACGAGCCATTGAGAACATAATACTAATGCCGTATGGCGATATATATATGTATGTTGGCTTTGCAACCATGGCATGCAGTAGTGCAACATTCGTTTTCACTCACTCGGATCGATATTTGCCCGGCCTTTATCTATCCCCCTCTTATCCCCTTAGCCAGGGATCAAAAAAAGTGCGTTCAGCAGCTGTCGGCCTGCCAACGTTGGCGGTGGCATTGGTTGAAACAGGGGTAGACCACCACGCCAAGCACCCGCGCGTTGCCACATTATACAGTGCGACGGCATCCCCGGTTGGGTATCGACCCCCTCTCGCCACATCTCTCCCCGTCCATGAACACCGGGTTTGACGCCAGGAATCCAGCGCGTTTCGACCTTCCTATACCACCACAAGAGTTTGGTCAAGATGGTGGGAAGTTCTACCACTACTACGATGCTCTTGCAGATGAGATAGACGACAATATGGTCACGGGGTTGAAAGAACAGCTCGATGGGCTTCTCATTTTTGTATGTCCTCTTTTTTAGCCTTTGAATGTCCAGGCACTGACGAGACAGCTGCAAGGCCGGTCTCTTCGCCAGAGTCAACTCGGCCTTCCTCGCGCTTACGCTTCCGCTCATGAGCCCCGACCCAGCAGACGACACCAACGCGCTCCTCCAAGATATTCTGGTCAACCTCGCGTCAGGCAGGAATGACCCTCCCCAGTACCAACACTCTTCCTTCCGAGACATTCTCCCCCAACGGCAAAATCTTGACCGTCAATGTCCTGTTCGCTGTAAGCTTGACATTCGCATTGTTTTCTTCCTTCCTGGCCGTTTTGGGACGGCAATGGCTGGTCTACTACCGCAAACAGACTGGAGGTGGACCCAAACGTCAAAGGTGGGAGCAGCTCAAGCGCTTCCTTGGGGCCGAGAGGTGGCAACTTGAGCTGGTCCTCGACGACCTTTTGCCATCTCTCCTTCAAGTTGGGCTCATCATTTTCTGCCTTTCCCTCACTATATACCTCAACACACTTCACCCCTTGCTGTCGAACGTTGTTGGGGCATTCATGTGCGCGGGGCTTGGAATTTTGATCGTCACCGCAATGTTTGCAATCTGGGACAAGTTCTGCCCATTTCAAAGCCCACTCTCACACTTTATTCTTCTGGTCAGCCAAACAGTAGGCCGATTCTTCACCCCACTACTTCGCACCATTCTCTGGCCTTTCAGCTGGATTGCAGTGGCTCTCCACAATTGCTTTGTTTATGGACCACATTATGTGGCTGGGCCATGGGGGGACGATACCACGGACAACATGAAAAATCTGCTAGAAAAGTATGTTATAACTCCCATTACATCCCTGCCGGATTATGTCCAGAGAGAGGAGGAGGAGGATGGAACACTTCAAATAATCGCGATCCGCCACGCCATTTGTACATCAGATGACGCGCTGACCCAGGCTCATGCCGTTTCAAACATTCTTGGGATCACGGACGCGGATCTCCTAGGTCGACTTGTGACCGACGAAGAACTCGATGGCCATATTTCAGAGCTATGTGCAAGTTCGTACAACCGGACCCTTCAACTATGTGGATGTGACTGATTAGATTTGGCCGCTGCAACATCCTGGCTGTATCGAGCTGCCATAACCCACATTTTCCTGTCAACTGTTAATCCTGGCCAGCAACTTACAGATCAACAACAGGCGCGTATTCATTGGGGAACACTCAATAATCCATCGCTCTCGCTCTCGACAAACCTCATGCAAAATGCCAGTCCAAGTATGACCATCGCCTCTCTAGGCTTCATGGCACTGTTCAGCAACACTGGTCGTATTCCACCCCAGACCAGTCACCTATCACTTCGTGCTACCATCGACAGGCTGGTCAATCCCTCTTGGAAATCCATATCCATGATTACCAAAGTCATAATGGTTCATTGGAACATTCATGGGCGCTCTTTTGAACGAATGAACGGACATTTTTATCCCCAAGTTCATGAAGCATGGGTCGGGTTAGTTCTTATTGAGGTGTCTGGGACTCATATTCACAACTTCATCTCATAGAAAACCTTCCACCGTGCATCAAAACTTGAAGTCGCTGCTGAAAAAAAGTGACGATCCTCAATGTGAAGACTGTGACATCCTGAGGGAACACCTCGTCAATATTTTCAAGCTTATCGGGAAGGCGGCTGCAGACAGTAGTGGAGATTCAAGCAGGAGGCCTGCCATGGTGGCGGGTTTCCTACGTTTTTGGGAAAGGATGGTTCAAGGCAAGGATCTGTCAAACAATCTCATAAATGCTGGACGAAGTCTTTGAGTGGAGTTGATTAGCGTCCTGCTATCGGAGTGCAAGAAGCTCTTGTGGCAAATGGACTAGTGAGTTTGGTTTGAAAGGATTGCGGCTTGTTCTGAGAGATTGCCTCCGCCAGTGCTATGGAAGAAATCCTTCAGGAACTGTGCCAGCTCTTCAAAGAGTCAAGAGCAAGTGTCCGGTTACCCGTCCAGGTGTTACATCACCAGTCCCCAGACCTGGTGACAGTCGACAGATGCTCTGTGACCACTTCGAACGAGGAGGATGATGAATTGCTGTATTCGTTCATCCCTCTCCTGCGAAAACTAAATTTGCTGGCAAATACCCTAGACGTGTGGGGTGGTTTCACCACCAACATGGACGATAGGAAGTTTCAAACCCAGGTATCAGAGCTGAATGCGACTTTTGCGAGCTTCAAGGTTGCAGTAAAAAGTGGTTCTCGATACATAGAGGTGAATAGCTTCATTGATGGCATTAATGATTTCATTGCTAACACTAGAGATGCTTATGTAGAGTCGCAACCGAGACCCCAATCTACAGTGGTGCTACTCCTGCGAGTAAACATGAGCCATTACACTTCTTTGGAGCTAAAGGAGAAGTGGAGAGTGGGCCTGAGCGTTTTCTAGTTTTCGTCCATCGATGGCATGACGTGGACGTCATAGTTTCATCATTGCCAAGCATCCACAACTCGGTTTGTGCGGTTCGGGCCTGGTGGTAGGGATTTATGATGTGCAGCTTGTCTATCGTGGACTTTGTGTTTGGGTTCGGGCCTGGGGGACATGACAACCAAAACGTGAGATCTAATTCATGCAGCCTAGCGTAGAAAGATACATTCGAAAGACTTCAAAACAACCAGAGGCTGGGAAGGGAGAGAAGGGAGAATATCTGAAGAGGGTTGCTGTTAAGACGAGACAGCTTCAAACCTAGAGAGGACATAGAGTGATAGTTCAAGAGCTATCATAGATGACAAGGTAAAGGGCTCAAATTTGATTGTTATCGTAGAGGATGGGTTCATCATAATTGATACCTCCACCTGGGACACCTCGAACCTGAACGTGGGCGAAGAGCAGCCGAAGGTCGATATTATCACTCGACTGGAAATTTTCAGCTCCAAACTCACCGAATCATCTCCAGCCAGAGCGACGAGTAGGTGATGGTTCACTTCAGTTAGCTTCTTCGCTTTACCAACAAGCACCCGGCATCTAACATGGTGCCGTAGTGCGAAGGTGCAATCTGCTTGGGATATCCATGGGACCTGAAAGTGTTCCCCTGTGGGCGAACGTCCAACAGCCACTGTATGAAAGGAATAACACGTACTCGGAAGATGCCCCGAAAGTATAAACGCGCTTCCAAATTGAACCCGGGGCATAGTTTTCTTTGTCAACCGACCGTTGCATGATGATGCAGATGCTTGCATGTTGAGGATTTGCAGAACCCTGCTCGGGTCGTTACGGGATCATCTACGGTGCATTTCCGTTCGACCCTGTGCCACCATCGGCGCTCGTTGGCGGGGTACATGCCCCCAGCTTTGAAGTTGGACGAGGCGTCGATAGCTGGCCTGGGTAGACGCAGCGTCGAGGTTAGTCACGTCCTGGAAAGCCTGGGCCACAACGCACAGTTTTGCTTCAAACGTATTACGGCATGCTCTGTTCTGAAAGCTAAACTATATCAAGGGGATTTGGAGTTAGGTGAGTGTATGCCTCTGATACTTGGTCATTGATCCGTAACTAAGCGTAAACGTTGCACAGTGGCATGTCAACAATCAGGGGCAGTCGGCAGCTATTTGTCAAGAGACCCGTTTTGAGAGCTTGGTGTTCAAATAGAACAGACAATAGCATGGGCGCTTTGTTCATCGCTTTGTTAGACCATGATGCCAATCAGAAACAGCTTTTGTTCATCTTGGAGAAGGTTTCGCCGAGGAGGCTGGCTGGGTCGAGCTTGTCACAACTATGGCGGTGGGGGTTCAAGTCTCAAAGGTCTAGGACTAGTTTGAGGGTTTGTTCGGAAGTTCTGCCACGCAACAGGCAGGGACAAAGATTGGTGAAAAGGTGGGAAGGCAGGATGTATAGAGCAGAGGTGTCTAGGTATGTGTAGACAGTGGACAAGGTTGTTGCGTTGGAGGACAGTCCCCAGCCAACGCAATCTAGTTATATAAGTCCTCCTTCGAGTCCTCCACAGCTTCCGGAACCGGAGGTCTTCTCGAGACTGACAGGTCTTCTTCGGAACCGAAGGTCTTCTCGAGACTGACAGCCCTTCTCCAGAACCGAAGGTCTTCTCAAGACTGACAGGTCTTCTTCGGAGCCAAAGGTTTTGTCGGGCAGAAGCCCGAGATGCTTAGTCATCCTTGATTGGTAAGCGGTGAGCACGGATCATGCCTGTCCCACAGTCACGTGACTTCGGAGATAAGACGGAGAAGCGCGGAATAAGTTCAGGCAGGGTTCCTACCCTGACAGAGCTGGAGGATCACACTGAATCAGTGGTTTCCGCACAATATCCCCGCTGTGGGCGAATCAGACAGAGATTCTTTAATATGAAGACGAGCAACAAACGCACGTACGTCTTTGTAAGTGTTTCCGTAGTGCTTCAAACCTGGCTTCCACTCCTCTCTCAGCGTTGATGGAAGAAGATGATATTGATAGTTGGCTGAATGCGTCTTCGATGCTCAGAGTCTTTCTATTGCACTGTATGTGTCGGTAAGGAGATGGATGATAGGGTGAGCTCTGTTGTAGCAAGGTTCGAGACGCATAAACGGACCTCCGAGGAACAATCCTTGTAACCCAACGCAGACAGCTGCTCCCCAAGCTACAAGCCAAACGTTCACTATCCAGCTCCATAGAACATAGATACTTTCTCCCGAACCAACAGAAGGGGGAGGGCCCAGATCAGGTAGCCATTCCAAACATAGCCATATGCGGGCCACGTTGATACGCTGGGCGACCTTCACGGCCTTTCTTTCAGCGGCGGCGTATTCGATCAAGCTATGACTGTATCCAGGATTGGACCATTTTTCTCTTCGCAGACCTATTTGCGTCCTAGTCAACATCTCTCGAGTTTCCGCTCGGTCTCCGGGTTGTTAAACATCGCGTACGGGCCAAAGTACTATCTCGTTTCTGAGCGGACTGGTAGAGGACCACTGCTGCCTGACAGGGCGCCGACCCGGTTGCCGAGGGCCTAGATTGGGGTCTCATTCTTGTTGATAATGCTGGTGGAGGCTGTAGTGGGGGTTTGTGTGTGCAAGCGCCGGTAGTGCACATTCTGGAGCAGTGCTTGAAGCGTGTTGCGATTGGCGAGTGGCAATGTCGAGTGACCACGTCGACGGGCCCGTACGTATACTTTAGCGATGAAGAGAAAGACGGGCACTGGGCATGAGACTTGAGATAACATTGAAGACGTATTGCGCGCGCCTACGGTTGAGAGGACGCAAGAGCCTGAGGTGGCTGGGGGAGGTGTTCAAATCCAGCCTGGTCAGGGTCTTTGGGACACAGATGCAACCGCAACTTCAGCCAACACGCGTGCGGACGCCTAGTGTCAGTAAGCAACGATTGTAGAATTTATAGGTGAGAGGTGTGTTCAGCCCTGTTTATGAAATAGCCAACTCATCTGGCTGCACATATGTTGAACTCAGTCGATACCAAGCGCAAGCTGGCGCATCACGTGCATGGATAATGGTGCACTGCGCAGCGTATCCATGCCATCGCATATCTTGTGACGTAACTGGCGCGCGAGCCTTTGTAGTTCCGCATTTAATTGACCAAGTGTACACCCGATGCTTCGCTGTCGCGGACACAATAGACCAGTGTCCATCTGCTTCAGCCCTGTAGAGGCTATGTATGGCTGATACACACCGTCCCGTTTCCCGCACGACCTTATTACCACGCGCCTGGCTCATACCCTCGACTCAAGTCCTTCCCAACCGACCCGTTTCTGACGGTGGGGTCACAAACTATCTCCTTCAGAGTGAAAAGATCAGGAATCTCCTTTCCTTAATGTTTGCCACTGCTGGAGAGAACAGCTAACCCTTCACATATTGCGATGCAAGGGGAGGGATCCTAGCACAAGAGCTCGTTGTTGAGAGGTCGCTGGACCCTTACATCGAAAAGAGGCAACTACGTTTTTACGATGTACCGTTCACGTCAAGACAAGTTTTTGGGAAGCTCATCCAGAATAATCGGAAGCAGGATGAGATTTGCGAGCTTCACGGGCCGGGTATTGATGCCGCCTTTCGGCAGGTTGACCTCCTTGGAGGTACAATGCTTCCCCAGGGACTGACCAGACTCCGTTCACCTAGTCAACCGGGGTGGCTTGCCTGACACCCCAAGCCACCGCGTGCAGTGCTAACAAAAATGCCTCGTACACTTGCAACCCAGCCGCAATAAAGGCGGCCCCTATGAAGTGGTGCAATGCGACCTCCTCTCACAACACCTCTCCCCGCTCGATGACTACTCCAGCTTTCGACGTTTACAACCCAGCATTTTTTGAGGCACCTGTCCCTCCCCAAGAGTTTGGTCAAGATGGCGGAAAGTTTTATCACTGCTATGATGCGCTTGCAGAAGAGATAGATGACAATATGGTCAAAGGATTGAAGGAGCAACTCGACGGACTGCTCATTTTTGTAGGACCCGTCCGTTTCACATCTAGATAACTCGGTCACTAACGAAAAACCTGCCAGACGGGTCTCTTTGCCGGAGTCAACTCCGCATTCCTGGCGCTCACACTTCCTCTCATGAGCGCCGACCCCGCGGACGACACAAACGCACTCCTTCGGGAAAACAACACACTCCTTCTCAGCCTCGCATTGGGCAGCAACGACAGCCTTCCTAGTACCAACGCTCTTCCTTCCGAGACATTCTCCCCACTGGCAAAATCCTGACCGTCAGTGTCCTATTCTCCACAAGCTTGCCATTGGCAATAATTTCTTCGTTCCTGGCTGTTTTAGGACGCCAATGGCTTGTCTACTACCGCAAACTGACTGGCGGTGGACCTGATCGTCAAAGGTGGGAGCAGCTAAAGCGCTTCCTCGGAGCCGAGAGGTGGCAACTTGAATGGGTCCTGGACAACTTTCTCCTATCTCTCCTTCAGATTGGCCTCATCATCTTCTGCATTTCGCTCACAATATATCTCAGCACTCTTCACCTCGTATTATCACGTGTCGTCGGGACATTCATGTGCGCAGGGCTGGCAATTTTGGTCATCACTGCAATTTTTGCGTTTTGGGATGGGTTCTGTCCGTTCCAAAGCCCTCTCTCACGCCTCATTCCCTTGCTTATCTTCGCAACGCCCGCATCCTTTTTCTTCCTGTACGCCCTGATAACCGACGTAGCTGTGCCTTTTATTTGGTTCGGGTACCTATTGGTTGGGATCGCACGGGCACTCCGTGAGTTCTGGCTTCATGGGCCACGGGATGTGAAACCGCCATGGAAGAATATCAGCGTACCCTCACGCACAAAGCTCGCGCTGTCATTGGTGTTTACGGGGACTTCCGAATCATTGGTCCATCATATGATCGAAGACCTGGGATGGAAGAGAAAGGAGGAAGACGACGGAAGACTCCAAATCACTGCGATCAGACGTGCCATTTGTACGTCGGATGACGTCCGGACCCTGGCTCATGCCGTTTCAAACATTCTTGGCATTACGGATGCTAATCTTCTCGGTCAACTTGCCGCCGACGACGACTTTGATTTTCGTCTTGCCGATCTCTGCACGAAATCCTTTAACCGGACTCTTCAGCTATGTGGCCGCGACCGGACCGAATTGGCGTTTACAACGTCCTGGTTGTATCGAGCCGCAGTTGCTCACATATTTATCTCAGCCGCGGATCCCCGCCAGCCTCTTCCAGATTGGAAACAGAGGTTTATTGTAGAAGGTGTTCTCGATCAGACAATGCTGTACCTTCCAGCAGACCTGATGCAAAACGCCAATCCAAATATGGCAATCGCCTGCCTGGGCTTTGTGGCACTGTTCACCAGGGTTGATATGATCCAGACGCGAAAACACCGGCTAGCGCTTCAGTCTGTCATCTGCAAGCTAGTCAACCCCTCTTGGAAATTTATTTCTGTGACTATCGAAGTTATCTTGGTGCAGTGGGGCGTACATCACGTTAATATTGAAGAGGTTCACGCAGCGTCCACTGGGTGAGTTCTCCGAAGTTAAGATGTTTCCGATTGATCTCCCCAACTCCACATTGTAGAAAACCTTCCATTGCGCTCCAGAACCTTAAGTCAGAGCTGGAGAAAGGGAATGATCCTGAATTTCAAGACGGGAGTCTCCTGAGGAAATATCTTCTCTATATGATCAATCATACAGGGAATGCGGCTGCGTCAAAGAGTAGTGATTTAATACTCACGGGCGAGACGGCAGCAGGCTTTCTACGCTTTTTTGAAAGGTTCATACGAGTCAAAGATTCGTCAAGTTGGCTCATGAATGCCGGACGAAACCTTCGATACCATCTGATTCGTGCCCTGCGATTGGAGTGCGAGAGGGTCAATGGGCAAAATATCAAATAGTGAGTTTAGCATGAAGGACTGCGACTTTTTTTTCCCTTTTTTGCTTTTATTTGAGTAATGAACCCACTCAGCTCTGAATGTCCTTCCCAGGAAATGTTAGAGGATTTATGCCAGTTATTCACAGAGTTGACGGCAAGACTCACGGCACCTGTATTTGAGTCTGAGTCAGCTTCGGAAGGGAGCCCTGCCATGTGGCGTCGTCGTTCCCCGTATTTGGTGACACTCGGCGGGCGGCCTATGACCACTTCAAACGAAAACGAAGATGAATGAGCCTGTTGGTTCAGCCAAGTTTTGCGAGAGCTGAATGCGTGTGTGGTGGCAAAGGAGCAGCGACTTGGGAGCGGTTTCATGTATTATGCGAGCCTGGTCACGTTTAAACAGCAAGTGGGACAGCTCAATTCAGTATTCACAGCCTTCAAGACAACAGTGGATGGTGTTTCTCGAAAGATGCAGGTGAATATGTTCGCTGATAGGCCGTGCATATTCTTGCTCACGATACAAATTCTCGTTTAGAATCGAAAACGGGACCCCGATCTCGGGTGGTGCTACTATGACGAGGGCTGCGAGCCTCACGCCCAGTTGGCTGAGTCGGGGGGACGGGTGGAGAGTTGATGCGTGTAGTTTGCCGCTTCTTATTTACGCCGAAAGATCGTGTCGCGCTAAGTCTGCTGAATTCATTACTCTCAAGTATGGATAAGTGCTATGTGCGGTTTCGTTCCCCGGGAGGGGGGTTGCACTCCCCTGTTGTGGACTTCCTCAGGAGCTTGAAAGTTGCAAGGACGCGACAACAAGAACGTGGGCTCAAGCTCATGCATACCAGCGTATAAGTATACAAACATCCGAACAACATGCAAACGGCCAAGACGGAGAAGAAGGAGAAGGGAGAATGTCCAGATAGGAGTGTTTTAAAAAGAGACAACCTCAAACCAAGAAAAAGAACATATTTAAGGTGCCAGCGAGTTCAAAAGCTATCGTAGATGACGAGATAAGCGGCCGAATTTGATTATTATCGTAGACGATGAGTTCATCGTAGTCGAGACGGCCCCCGAGGATACCTCGAACCTGAAGATGAGTCGTGAGAGGTCAAAGGTCAACATTGTCGCCCAACAGAACTTTTCAGCTTTTCAATTACCGAATCATACCCAGCCAGAGCGGCAAGTAGGTTATGGTCCGAGTGATTTACCTTCTTGGCTGTTCCAGCAAGCACGCGACGCACCAACGTGGTACGGCAACGAGATGGTCCGATTTGCTTGACATATCCATGAGAATTAAAACGTCTCCAGTCAGCAAATGTTCAACGGCCACCGCGCCAAGAGCATAAATCATACTTAAAGGCTCCCCCGCGGTGTAGATGTCCTTCCCAAACATCGAACCCGGATGGGATTTCTTTCTCAAGGGCCGTTACATGGCGATGCAAGCTGCGCGTACGGGATTTGAAGAACACATTTTGAGTCGATGATATTTGTTTTATCCCCTGAAATGGGCCAGTTAATTGCGGGGTAACAGCATGGCGACGGAATCGGGCGCCTAAACCAACAGCATGCCCGATGCCGTGGGCACGAGGCCGTCCACCCCGCACCTCAACCACTATAAAAAGAGTTGTAACCTGATTGAGCCATAACCCCTTTCCCCATCACCTTCCCCCCTCCATGAACAGTGCCTTTGATCCTTACAACCCAGCCCTTTTCGAGGTTCCCGTACCTCCCGCGGAGTTCGGTCAAGATGGTGGGAAGTTTTACCGCTGCTACGACGCTCTCGCAGAAGAGATAGACGAAAATCTGGTCAAGGGGTTGAAGGAGCAGCTCGATGGACTCCTCATTTTCGTATGTTGTGTCCTTTCCGTTCCCAGGACGCTGACGTAACACCTGCTAGGCCGGTCTCTTTGCCGGAGTCAACACCGCTTTCCTTGCGCTAACGCTCCCTCTTATGAGTCCCGACCCCGCTGACGACACCAACGCCCTCTTGCGACACAACAATGAGATTCTTCTCAACCTCGTACTTAGCAGGAACGACAGCCTTCCAAACACCAGTCCTCTCCCTTCTGAGACATTCTCGCCCACCAGCAAAGTCTTGACCGTCAATGTGCTATTCTCAGTTAGCCTGACATTTGCACTCGTCTCTTCCTTCTTGGCTGTTCTGGGACGGCAGTGGCTAGTCTACTACCGCAAACGAAGCGGCGGTGGACCCGACCGCCAAAGGTGGGAGCAACTCAAACGCTTCCTCGGAGCTGAGAGGTGGCAACTCGAATGGGTTCTCGATGACTTTCTGCCGTTTCTCCTTCAGGTTGGCCTCTTCGTCTTTTGCATTTCGCTCACAATATACCTCAATACTCTCCATCCTACGTTGTCGAACGTCGTTGGGGCGTTGATGTGCGGAGGGTTGTCACTCCTAATCATTACCGCAATTTTTGCAATTTGGGACAAATTCTGTCCATTTCAAAGCTCTATTTCGCACTCTCTATCATACTGTCTCTCGCTCTATCGCTTGAGTTACATTTTTCACGTTGTATGGAAAGCTCTCTCGCACTTGATTTGCTTGGCGAGACGGATAGCAAGTGCATTATTTGTCGTACTGCTCGCCCTGATCACTGATCTACTCCAGCCAATTCTCTGGATTTTTCAATTGTTGGTTGGGATTGTACGGGTAATCCGCAGTTATCGTGACGATAGTCCAAGTTACGTGGAGCCGCTATGGGAGGATATCGAAATCGCCTGTAACACAATGGATGCGCTATCACGTTGTTGTAAAGGGCCATTCATATTCTTTGTCAGTTACGTATCCAAAATTCCATATGGCAAGAGAAAGGAGGAAAACGATGGAATGCTCCAGATCACAGCGATCATACGTGCTATTTGCACATCAGACGATGCTCGAACCCAAGCTCACGCGGTTTCAAACATCCTTGGCATCGCGGAGTCGGATCTCCTGTGTCAACTTACTACCAACGAAGAGCTCTTTACTCGTATTTCAGAGCTATGTATAGGCTCGTATGATCGGACTCTTCAACTATGTGGACGTGGCCGAGCTGATTTGGCGGCTTCAACTTCCTGGCTGTACCGAGCCGCAATTACTCACATCTCACTCTTGACTACGAACTATGTTCTAGTTGGAAGATGGACGCTTGCTATGGGGGAACTCGATGAATCAGCGATGTTCATTTCACCAGACCAGTTACAACATGCGCCCCCAAATATCATCGCGGCCTGGCTAGGTTACATGCTGGACCCCGACCATGGTTATAACCCACAAGCCCGTCATTTAGCACTTCATTTCATCATGGATGGGAGAGTTAATCCCTCTTGGAGATGTATTTCCATGGTCATCGCGGTCATCATTGTGGAGTGGGACGTATGTACGGCCGGCTCCCGTGACGCATTGCACGCAGCATACACTGGGTGAGTTCCCCTATGGCAAGCTAATTCAAACTAATTTTCACAATTAACCGTGACAGAAAATCTTCCACTGTGCTCCGAAACCTAAAGTTGCTAGTGAAGAAAAGCAATGATCCTGATTGTAAGGACCGGGCCACCCTCAGGAAATATCTCTTCGAGATTTTCAGGTTTGCAAGGAAGGCGGCTGCAGACATGAGTCGTGCCTCAGGCGATGCACCAATTGTGATAGCGAATCTTTTGGGCTATTGTGAAGCGGTCATTAGAGCCAAATCTTTGCCAAGCGATCTCGTAAGTTTGGGACGAGCCGTTCGGAAAGAATCGTTCGGTGCTCTGGAGTTGGAGTTCAAGAAGCTCTCTGGGAAGGGCAAGGAACAGTGAGTTTGATATGGAAATTTCGCGGCTTCGTGCTGAGGACTTAAAACCCCATGGGCTTCGGTAGCACTCCGACGGAGGCCCTTCACGAGTTGATCCAACTGTTCACAGAGTTGGAAGCGATCCTTAATCCTCCCGCACCTGACACCGATTCCAACGAAGAAGAAACCGTTTATGTGCTGCGTTACCGATACTTATACGCGGCGACAGTCGGTGGGCGGCGTACGAGCACTTTAAGCGAGGAAGATGAAGAACTGGTGTTTCTGTTCAGCCCCATTGTGCAACAATTGAATGCGATAATGACGAGAAGGGCAGCAGATAAGCAGCCTTACCTGAATAGGAACTGGGACTATTCTGGGTTCGAATGGCAAGTAACTGAGCTGGAGGCGATATTCACAAGCTTCGAGGCTGCAGTAAACTGTCGTTCTCGACAAATAAAGGTGATTAGCTTCAGTCATGTGCAGTATCTATTTCCTTGCTAACTATACAATGCATCTTCAGCGTCGCAGCCGAAGCCGAAACCCCGATCTACAGTGGTGCTACCACGAGTAATATGTATGCGGGTCATCACATATCTGGAGTCTGGGGAGAGGTGGGAAGTCGGCCCGTGTAGTTTCTCGTTTCCATCAAACGATCGTGTAACGTGGACTTTTGTGGCTTCGTCATTATTGAGCATCGACAAGTGGGCAGTACGGTTTTGCTCAGGGGGTTTGGGGGTTTTTAATGTACAATTTATGCATCGTGGACTATGGGTGGTCGTGATACGTTCGGCCGACATGACAACAAAAACGTGGGCTCCAATTCGTGCAGACCAGCGTATAAAGATACATACGAAAGACACGTAAACAACCAAAGACGGAGAAGGTCGAGAAGGGAGAATATCAAGAAAGGGGCTTTTCTAAGACGAGACAACTTCAAACCCAGAAAAAGAACAGAGTGGAGATGGCGAGAAGTTCAAGAGCTATCGTAGATGACGAGGTAAAGCGGTCGAATTTGATTATTATCGTAGACGATGAGTTCATCGTAGTTGAGACCTCCACCGGGGACACCTCGAACCTGAAAATGAGTCGAGAGAGGTCAAAGGTCAGCATTATCGCCCAAAGACATAGCAGCTCGTCGCTCACCGAATCGTACCCAGCCGGGGCAGCGAGTAGGTTATGGTCCGCTTGAGTTAGCTTCTTGGCTTTGCCAGCAAGCACACGGCACATCAACATGGCACGGTAACGAGATGGTGCAACCTGCTTGACATATCCATGCGACCTTGTAACGACGTAGCAACGTCAGCTCATGTCCTACTTCCGCCACGCCCAGGGAATCACACGTACTTGGAAGACGTCCCCGAAGTATAAACGCCCTTCCCAAACATCGAACCCGCAGCGCAAAATTCTTTGTCGAACGACCGTTGCATGACGATGCACATGCTGCAGGTTGGAGATTTGCAGAACCCGGTTGGGGTCGTTCCGGGATCGCCGACAGTACATTCCCGTTTGGTTCCGTGCCACCGTCGGCGCTCGTTGGCGGGGAACATGCCTTCAGCTTTGAAGTTGTGTGAGGCGTCGATGGCCTGCCTGTGTGAATGTCGGGCCCCGGTTAGTCATTCCCGTCATCAGAAAGACCATGGTCACAACGAACAGTTTTGACTCGAATGCGTTGTGTAATGCCCTGTTCTGGACTATCAACCACATGAAGCGGATTTGGGGTGGATTGGGTGTGTGTTTCCACTCTTTGGTCCATTGATCCGTAACTGAACGTCGACGTCGCGCAAACCGTGTCAGTAATTGGAGACAGTCGGCAGGCCGTAGTCGACAAACCTGTTTTCAAAGCTTGATGCCCAACTGGGACCGACAGTAACACCGGCGCATTATCCAGTGCCTTGTTGGAGCATGAGGCTGAGCAGAAATAACTCTTGTTCATCTTGGGGAAGGTCTCGCAAAGAAGACAGGCTGGGTCGAGCTGGAGGATCACACCGAATCTGCGGGTTTTGCACAAACGCAGGCGAATCAGACAAAAGTTTTGGTGCAAAGACGAGGGAAAAATGCACGTACGCTCTGCAAGCGTTTCCGCAATACTTCGAACCCGGCTTCCACTCCGCTTTGTCGCAGCCTTCGATGATGCATTTCCGAGGGCCGATGGAAGAATTTGATACAGAGAGTTGGCTGAATGCGTCTTCAATGCTGAGAGCCTTTCTACTGCACTGTGTTTGGGTAAAAGAATGGTCGAGAGGGTGAGCGCTGGGGTGATCACAGTACATGATCTGAGAACATACCTCTGGAGAACAATACTTGTATCCCGATGCAGACAGCTTCTCACCGCAGGTCTACCAAACCAAGCGTCCACTGATCAGCTCCACCGAATCTAGACTTTTCATCGACCCGGAAGAATGGGAGAGAGCAAAGAGCCCCACCTCACACAGCCACATGCGGATCAGGTTGACAGGTTGCGCGACCTTGACGGCCTTTTCAGCGATGGCGCATTCAATGGAGCAATGTTTGTATCCAGGATTGGGCGGTTTCTCTTCGCATACCTATTTGAGCCATGTTTAATATCTCTCGAAAGACTTCTGAGTTCCTGGGTTGCTGGGCAGCGCTTACTGGGCAGAGTGGTATCCTCCTAACGGCGACTGGAGTGAGGATGAGCGTGGTCTGATAAGTCGACCCTCCGGTTGCAGCTTGTCTGGCGGGAGTTCTCGATGGTGTTGATGATGCTGGTGGGGGCGGAGGGGGGGCTCTTGGGGTGGAAGAGCCCGTCGCACACGTCCGAGAACAGTGCTTGAAGCCTTTCGTGATTGGCCGCGAGCGGCAAGTCTACCACGTCAACAAGGTCAGCACACAGACGTCAGCAACTAAGAGAAAGGTCCGCACTGGGCATAAGCCTTGAGATGGCGTCGACGGGGCCCTTCCGTACGTCGACATTTGGGAGAGAGCGAGAGCGAGGGGTGGTTGGGGGAGAATTCGAATGCTGCCTGGTCAGGGTCTATCAAGCCGCTCAGGCACACACCCATTTGCACCTCCATCCACGCGCGGCCCGACAACTGCTGCATCGGTCAGCAACGACGGTACACTGTGAGATTGTGTCGACGTCGAGGCTGATTGTCGTGTCGGACGAGAGATATTATATATACACATTACATGACGGGCTCTCGACTTTAGGCGCCCAGTGGGGGTGATAACAATAAAAGTACAGTGCAGCGTCGAGCGAGATCGGCATGAACGGAAGAGTGACGGACCCAAATACCCCTAAAAAAAGAAACCCACGAGTAGAAAGAAATAAAAGGACCCCATTCAACTGTCGTTGTCGTAGATGACGAGGTAGAATGGTCGGACTTGGTCGTTGTCGTACACAATTAACTCGTCGTATAGCAGTCCACTGCCGGGGACGCCACGAATCTGGACGGGAGAAGGTTAGAGTTTCAGTCAATTAGCCTTCGACAATGGAGCCGAATGAAGCACTCACCGCATCATATCCCGGCGGCGCGCTAACCAAAGTTGGGTCTGGGACCGTGAACTTGGTGGCGTTGCCAGCGAGTACCCTTGTCATGAGCATGGCCTTGTACTGTGAAGAAGCGACTTGCGTCACGTAGGTGTCGGACCTGTAAGGCGCCACCGCGTTAGGATCCATAGATATGCAAAAGAACCCAGATTGCCGCCTACTTGGATGACGTCCCGCTCGTGTAGATTCCTCGGCCGAACCTACCGTTTCTCGATGTTAGTCGGAGCTCTCAGCTCAAACGGGCAAATCGGTCGACTTACAAACACCCAAAACCGCATTTAGAGACGTCAAAGGAGGTTCTCATGATGATGCATATATAACATGTGGCGGAGTTGCACATCGTTAGAGCACCGGAACCAGGATCGCCTACACGACATTCGCGTCTCGTTCCGTGCCACCTTCGGCGCTCGTTCGCTTCCAGCATCCCTTGTGACTTGAAGTTATGTCTCCTCTCGATCGAATCGCTAGTAAATTGATTTATGTCAGAGTCTAATGGCATAACTCTGTATACAGACAAACTCACCGGCGCTTCTCGAAAGGATCCTTGAGTTGATTCGTCATAACGATCCTATACACAAATCGCACAGCTGGAGGAGTCGCTGTGTGTTTCCATTCATTCGTAAACTGGTTGGCGACTAGCAGGGAAAAGTCGTTAACAGTCAGAAATCCTTAAATAAAGTGACCGAGGTGATGGTGCGGACGTACCGAGGGTGAAAGTAGGATCGTCGCTCGGAACGGCAAGCAAACCAGGTGCGTTCTGCGTTGCTGTCTTGCTGCAACTCGCTGAGCAGAACGCGCTGCGCGTCATTTTAGGGTATTTCTTGCAAAAGAGGCATGCAGGTTCGAGCTTTTTTTGAACCGCCTGACTGTTAGAGCAAGGTGGATGTCAGCGGATCGACTTGTGACCGTCTAAATCGACAGCTCGCTTGCTCACGCTCGGTGCTGGTTCCCGCAATACTTGGACCCAGGCTGCCACTCAAGCTTGGTACAACCGTCAATGGCGCATGCTTCGCGCGCTATAACAAGAAGGCTCGAGTGTCAAGAAACTGTCGTACACTTCCAGAGGAAACTCCGAGACCCGCGCCAAGACTCACTTCGAACCTGCAAATTGCCCATACTCTCCGCAAGCGCCTCGACCTTGATCGCCTTATGACCACAGTTCGGAGAGCAGTAGCGGTACCCTGGCGTCGCTGGGGCACTCTTGCAATGCTATGTTTCGAATTCAAAAGCCCAGAAGCGGTCAGGGTGCGGTCATCGGGGAGGGGGAGGCGCCCTTTCGCTGGCACCAAGCCACACGCGCTACATACCTCGCAGGTTTTGATTTGTTTTCGCAGCGAAGGAGTTGTTGGAGGCGTGGGCGCTGGGCTTAGAGCACATGCTCTCGAGCAGTGTTTGAATCCTGGGTTGACAGGTTGGGTTTTGCAGGTCTAACGAGAGGGCGTTCGACGGTTCCGTTGATCGGTGTTGTGGTGGGCAGGTCATGCGAGGAGACTTACAGGACAGAGTCTTGTTGACAATGTACTTGGTGCCGACGAGCTGGAAGTGTATCTAGAATACATCTATTTGGGCGTCTAACTCCAGGTGCGTGCTTGGAAGGATCCCTAAGTGTTGGGTGGTAATGGTGGATATTGGTATCTGGACCGAATTTAGGGGTGGGAATAGACGCCTCCTTGGCGGGACCGCTCTTCCCTTGTCTTACCCGTCTACCAACCACACCACTGCCCCGGAAAACGAGCTCCCTCACATTGGCTCCTGCGAGCCCCTCTCATCCGAGCTCAATACTGATGAATACATATGGAATCTACAGTTTTCTATCAGAGGCGGATCACATTCTATGACACTAAGAAGCCAACCTCGCCGTCTGTGTACGGTGGAGCCGTTCTAGATCTGGCATGGCTGGCCCTAAATCCTGTCTGGCCGAGATCTTATGACTCTCTTCGATCTCAATGTGCACCGAGGGTAATCTTGTTGCTTTCGCCGGTCGGCGAAGTCAAAGTTGGGCTGTGTGTCCGGGGCCTCCAAGCGCTCCTCTTCGCCTTGCACCGGAGACTGAGCTCGTGGCTTAGATTCAAAAATAAATCGACAACCTACCAAAACCTCATCCACCCCATTAGGAAATCATGAGTTCGAGAACTTGTTTTGCCCTCTTGGGTCAGTATAATCATCCTTATCCTTTTGTGGACGCTGTGGATACGGTGAACCTCATGGTGGAGACACCCTCCCGTGGGCAATAAGGCATCGTGGCTTACTCCCCGTAATGGGAAAGAAGATCCACAAGAGCATACCATCCTGCCTGTCAACCCCGTCCATGCGGTAGATGTCTGCCATGTCTTTCTAACAGTGCAACGGGTATCAGGACAGACCACAGTCGATCCTTCGGCATGGCACAACACCGAGGTCAACCATTTGGCCTCCCTAGCAGCAAATTCGATCATGAAGACCCATTAGTCGACCTGAATAGTCGGCTTTTTCAAGTTTTTGGAGATTGATCGCGTCTTTAACGCCCGCTGTGGTTGTCTGGTTGATATGATTAGCGCTGGGAGATCGATTGATCAGCGCCGAACGGAAACACCACTACCTCTAACATTCTATACCCTAACCTATGCAAACCCTACAGCATATCCCAGCAACAGATTTTTCTCGCTCTTAGTGCTCTGCGGCACCCCAAGTGTGATTAGGTCACCAAGGCTAAGCCTCGAACAGGGGGTCGCCAGGGGGCTTTCCGGTCTCCGCTGCAATACGGGGTTGTTCGCTCGAAATGCCTGGATGCAAATTGGCGCGTGAAATTAGAATAGCCTCACATGCTTCGAGTATCAAAGTACCTCAGTTGATTACAAGGTGAAGCTTCTTATCAGGCAGTGTGCAGGCATATTCTCGACAGTCACCACCAATCTCAGATCGCTCTGCGGGCCCATAGAGCCCCCGATAAACTCGCCATGCCTATAATGACGCAATTTAGCTCATTTTTCTCGGTAGATGTGGGCATGACCTTCCATCATATTCCCCGATAGGGGCTTCACAACAACCCTGCGGCTTCTTAGCTCGATAGAAATATCTATTTTTCTATCGCAGCTCTTCTCACATGAAGCAAAAACGTGGGTAAAGACAGAGGTGTCGAACTACTTCCATATATATGGCTGATATCTTGATTATACATCCCCCCTCCGAGTAATCAATAGCCCCCTCTCCCAAAAATCTTGTCGTCGTTTCAGCAATCCGCCAGTTTCGTTGACACTCGATACCTACAATGAGTCGTTCTCACTTAACCTCAAATAAGGATAACCGGTAACGGCAACGATATATATCAGAGTCTACTGAGACTCATCGTGTATTGCTTTTAGGAAAGCACCACCCGCTGCTCTAGGCTACTCTTCAACGGCTTCGTCTAGATACGATCCGTCCTTGAGGGCCAGCAGGTATTCCCCTCAAGACTCTAGGTCAGCGATAGAGTATTCTCATACCTCAGGTAGTTTTGCTCATTGTATTTGGCGTCCGCATAGTTTGCCCCGGAACGACATGTTGGAGCCCCCATCACGTGAGTTCTTGAGACACCATCGTTTCCCTCTTTGATCGTTATATTAAACAGCTCTCCTTAACGACGAAGCCTCAGAAACGATGGTGACCTACCAGGGAACTCCGTCTCCGGCTCGCAGCGTCAGCGATCCCGGGCCATATAGTCAACTCGGGGACAGGTCGAAGACCCCTTTGGGCCACCGGGCCAACAATTCACAGAATCGTCGATCCGCAGTAATACATCAGGACTTAGCTGGTATGCTTGGTACGATGCAGCGATCAGGTCAACCGGAGCTGATGCCAGCAAACAGGATTTGACCTTCCCAACCAAGCTCCAGGAAATGGCCCAGGTGCGTTTTGTAGCCGCATTCCCATATTTAAAAGGTTCCGTCATTTCTAATTTCTGCCTAAACTTTCTCTGCATTCAAGAGCCTGAGATGCTATCCGATCTCAGTGACATTGAAGCTTGCTGCCGCTTTGTTCGAGACATTAGGCGTGCGGCATTGGAGCGAGGTTTGAACGAGGATAAGAAATGGATGGCAGATTATGCAGCAACACGACTCGAAGGACAGGCTTTGATTTGGCATGCATTCAAGCTTGACGATGCCACAAAATCGAATTGGGATAGCCTTCATCTAGCGATACTCGAGCAAGCTAGGGGCGCATACGCCAGTAGCCCTCCAGCTTTCAGGTTGGCATCACCTCCCTATCATGTATTTTGACTGACTAACAGAGAAACAGACGCCGCCTTGGCTCAAACCAGTCTATGTCAACGACATCATCGACACGTAACGCTCGGTCCAGAAGTGGCTCGCAAGCCTCTGCATTCTTGCAAGGCCCTGAGTATGTTTTCTAAGCGCCCGCCCGCCCCCCAACAAAAGCGAAGGTCTAACAAGTATTTCCTTCTTGAAGTGCACCTTTAGTCGACTCGCCTGCGTCAGACGCATCCACCGCAGGCGCTTCTTATACCGCCATAGCCGGTTCTCGGCGAAGCGGATCCACCTCGTCTCACTCATCAGTTCCTCGCAGTCCTTACGCCTTGCCCCAACTTGGGAGGCTTCTTATCAGGGATTACACTGGGGGTGTACACTACGTCGGCGTCTCGGTCAGCCTTTATGGTCTCTTTAAGCGCACGTCTGAAGAGCATGAAGCGTTGTACGTCAAAGTTGACCGTGATAGCGGGAAGTTATATCTACAGGTGAGCTGGTTGTCGGCCTTGGTCAGCCGTGATATTATGTTTGACCGGTTTCGCACTCAGAACTCCCAGTCCCGGGGCCGAACCCTTGGGGTAAGCTGGGACATCGAGAAAAACTGTACTCCTCACCTAGGAAAAGGATCCAAAGAGTGCGTGTTGAATCTTAGACCATTCATTGCATCGTCTGTTCAACACTCCATAACTTCTCCAGTCGGGCCTACCTTGTATATCTTGACCACAACGGCAAGTCCTCAGGGCAAGGCTTAGGTTGGGCGTTGTCTGGGCCTTCCAAGGATGCCATCTGGAGTGTCTACGCTGATAACAGTGTTCACCCCATCTGGATCGACGAAAACGGAGGTTTGTTTGACCGCAGATTCTTGGCATCACCTGAAGCAGTAATTGAGATTCTCTCGCATTCCTTTGTTAGTTAAACATGAGCTACAGGTTCTGGTGAAAGCCGAGTCGTTCAGGAAATGGCACCTCGACACAATCTCGCTTGTCACGGACGCTGAAGCCTTCATGAAGGACCACACCGATTATATGCGCTCTGTGAGTATTGAACGATGGTTGTCTCATTCTCTGGGCTCTCAATTTCTCTGACGGATTTTCCCGTAGCACTTCGTCTTCGAACCTCAAATGTAGCATTATCATAAGCTCCATTTTGCAAGCGCGGGTGTCTCAGTCGCATCGGCCCGTGAGAGCAGCTCTACCGCTGAAGCTGACAGTCGTTGGCTAACTCTAATTGTTCCCCATTACAAAGCGCGTATCGTTGAAGCTATTCACTGTGTCAAGTAAAAAGAAGGGAATTCGATACGCTGTACTAATGGTTGGCGCGGGATCGCTCGCCAATGTCCTGTCACTCATCAGGCTTATATGGACGATAAATATCTCCTTCGCCTCTATGTGATACAATATGTAAATCTTTTTATGGTTTTCTTGCAATTCATGTTTTTGGGAGCACGTAGTCCAAAGGGCAGCGGGCGGTGAGGGAGGTGGTTGCGGCATTTCCTGTGACATCACATTCGAAGCTGTGGGTTAATGCAGCTTCTGTTCGGACCTGTGCATGCGCATGTCTGCTGCTGTCAAACAACAGCCTAGAAAGCCTCGTTGCGAGGGCCGTGTGACGAATCTGTCCTTCACAATTGAATGATCGGATGAGCCGCTTCTTATCGTCTAAATAGAAACGTTCCATGGCGTCACTCGGATCAAATAAGCGCCAACTAGCACCAATCAGGACAAATGGCCCTGGCGATGCACCATTGACCTGTATGGTGACATGCCTGCAGCCGGCCATGAGGACGGC
>WSUI01000033.1:0-96499 GCA_019633595.1 Tulasnella sp. UAMH 9824
CTTGCTGTAGTATTCTCCTTCATGAAGAAACGCCACATTGCGTCCGCCGCTCGAGTTTGCAAGACCTGGAAGGAGCCTGCACTAGATGAGCTGTGGAAGAAGCTTTCTTCTCCGTTTCCCCTTTTGGAACTACTAGGACCGTTGGTCTATGAAGATCGAGGTTGGGTAAGCTTGGTCAGCTGCTCAGCAAGAGGAATTCGTTACTTATCTGATAGACGCATATAGAGTTTCCAGGATGGGCTGGGAAGACCAAGCTGGGATCTATGGTCCTATTACGCGAAACGCGTCCGATCTCTAGATATCTTCGACATGGCTCGGAGAAGAGACAGAAACTCTCTCATCAATCCCGAACTTGCGATATATCTACTCTCATCGTTTAACGAATGGGGAGGGCCAGGGAAAAGGCTAATACCAAACATAAAAATGCTTGGCCTCCAATGTTACTTTCCGTCGACCCCATCTCTCGCACTCCTCTTCGTTGCACCATCCCTCAAGTCCCTTGACTTCTTTGTCTTGGACTCTCCCAGCAAAGTCCTTCGCTCGGTCCGAAAAGTTCTAATCAGTCTCAATGCGATGCAGGACGTTATCCAGATCCACGACTTCACGATACATTACGATGAAACCCAGGAAAGAAGAGCCGAGTTTGAACGGGTGTTGATTGACTTCCTTTGTTCTCAACCCACCATTTCAACCTTTGCGTTCGGCGTACTTAGAAGTGGTATGCCACTTGCGAGAATCTTACAAGCCGTCCCTCGGGTGAAGGTGTTGGCCTTGGCTGGCCCATTTTCGGCGTCTGAGGAGGAACTTCGGGCGGAGATTCAAATCGTAGCGGACAATGCAAAGGACCTGGAAGACTTTAATTACTTCGGAGTCCGCGAAGATAGCACAGTGGGAAGCGTGCTTTTTTCGATACCAACCCCTCTATTCGGGTGTCCAAATCTGAAAGTCCTAGTCCTAGGATGTATCGACCCAGCTTGCATCAATGGTTCACTCATAGAAGAAATGGGGAGGAGCTGGCCGCGCATGCAGTCCTTGGAGTTGCTGCCCGATGTAGGGCTGCAGTACGACCGTGGCGTTGTGCCAGACGACTTGGTGCATTTTGCCGCGGCATTTTCGTCTACCTTGCGAAATCTTGCCATTCCCTTCACTTTGAGTGATGCCATCTCCGTCCCAATCCCTCAAAGATCCTCGCGATTCCTTCAACTAGAAACGCTAGGAGTCGGGCTCTCCGTCATCACAACACCAAACGTTCGCGCCTTCGCCGAGCTTCTCAAAGCGCTGACCGTTCGGCAAGTCTCCATCAACCATTCACACAAGGCTGGCACCGAACAGGGAGAGATTTGGGAGCAAATGAGGAAGCTCCTCAATCCAGGATACCAAATCTCGACGATGCTGGTGGGGACAGCTTGAGGAATTCAAACATGGGACAGAGGGTCGTGAAGACACTGGGTTTGCTCGGCCTATCCTTCAGGCCAAAACACACAGACACACATCATTCGTTCTAATAGAGCTAGATAGAGGGAGTCTTGATATTGATGCTATTAATGCTAATCGAATTCAAATCACCGACCTTAGTGGTTCGGTTGACTGAGGGCGTCCTGATGGTTGACTCCAAGCGGCGAGGCGGGGCTTACTTGAGCGGTTGGGTAATCCGATAATAGAGAGCGTTAGCAGGGAACTTGTACCCATCATCCCACCCTACCTTGGGCCATGATTTCTGAAAAGGGCTCGTCGAAATACCAAATGATAGGTTCTCGAATCACTGGAAGGGGTGCGGGCAATCCGAATTTCCGTCCTCCTGCAGAGAGGAAACTACATAAGCGGTACGAGAGTGTGTAATCCTCATGGTGGCTGAAACCATTAATAGAGATACATTCTGGATGTCGAGCACGCGGCGAAGCGAACTGGGATGATACGACAGGCTTGGAAAGAAACGGCGAACTGGGCTTCAACTCTGTGATCACACGGTCTGGGTCGAAATCTTACGATTGACATACGGGACATCTTTACTAAGGTTGATATGAACGAGTAAGTAACAAGCATCATTTGTAAAAAGGAACTGTTTTTCGGTCGACTCATCCCCCTACGCTCCTTCAGTGAGCTCTACCGCTGATATCCTCACCATCGTGTTTAATTTCGTGGAAAAGGCCCAGCTTCCCTACTGTGCCCGAGTCTGCAAGGCTTGGAGAGACCCCGCACTTGATGAGCTATGGAAAGAACTTCCTTCAGTGTTCCCTTTACTGGAGCTCTTAGGTCCATTAACCTACGAGAACAGTGGTTGGGTATGTGTGACCTTCCATGGAACACTGGACCGGGTCGTTTCGCTCATGAAAATTCACACAGACCTTCCGAGACGGGCTTGGTGGCCCTAATTGGGATCGGTGGCTATCCTACGCATCCCGCATCAGTTGTCTCACAATCGATGACACCCAAATGAGAGGTTCTAGAAGCTCGGTCATTCTCCTAGAAGTAACAACACACCTACGCTCATCATTTTCCAGCTGGGGAGGGGCGTATCTAATCCCCAAGTTGCAAAAGCTTTATCTAGTATACAATCACCCGACTACCGCATCGCTCGCCCTCCTTTTTACCGAACCACCCCTCAAGGTCCTAAACTTCTCGCTCAAGAAATCAACTCGGACCGTCCTTAATGCGACCAGGAAGGTCCTTCTGACCCTAAGCTCAATGCACGAGACCCTCAAACTTGAAAGGTTTCTCATTCAGTCTTGGATGACCAGGGTCACGAACCAGAATTCGATTCCGCATTGGCCAATTTCATCCGCACCCAACCCACAATCTCAAGCCTCAAGCTTGCTTTATTCTCAAACGCCAACGCGCTCAAGAGCATTCTCGAGAGCGGTTCTCAGCTCAAAACTCTATATCTTGGTTTGACCCACCATCCTTCAGATAACGGGTTAGATGACGTTTCGGCCATCATCTCAAAATCCCACCCAAAGTTGGAACACTTTCTTTTCGACGCCTGGTTCATTCCCGGGGGCGCGGCTCGTTTCCCGGTGCCCCGAGCGTTGTTCGAATGTCGCGACCTCAAGGAGTTGACTCTAGGTTGTATCGACACGGCCCGTCTGGACCCTACGACAATCGAAAGTATGGGGAAAGCCTGGAGGGACATGGAGAGGCTGGAAATACTGCCGCGTCTCCCGTCAGATCACGCTCGGGGCATTTCAACTGCAGTACTTCAACATATCGCTGAGACTTTCTCCCCTTCACTTCGCCAACTCGCGATACCCATGGCATTTGAACCGGGACTCATCTTGATACCGCCAACAAGCGGTGTAAGGTTTCCTGCCTTGCCGGTACTCAAAGTGGGACAGTCAATTATCCCAAAGACAATTGTTCACCAATTTGTTGAGTTCCTCAGTGCAATTACCCCGCCAGGATTCACTATTCAGCATTCCCACGATGCCAATAGCGACCAGGGGGGAACCTGGAATGAGGTTTCTGATTTGATACAAATGGTGCAACGAGTCAAAAGTCGCACTCGCTCAGAAATGCTTGGGGAACGGCCGGGTTGTGGATTCAGTACCGACCCAACGAAGTGAGAGATGCAAGGAGGTACGCTGAGTTATTCAGCCCTGTCCGTGCCCCCGGTCAACTAACATGTCCCTCTAGTTTCCGATCAAATTCTATAAGCGACCAGGAGTATCTAGTTGGTGCTTGAACGGTTGGGACGAGTTGGCGTCTTTGGCGAGAAGGCAAGGGACCTAGGGAAGCATTCGATATTCCAGACGAGTTACTTAGATCAGCTCGTACATCAACTACTTATCACGAACATTGCCTGAACTTTCTCTGCGATGTAAGCAGAGCTTAGTGCGAATGTGCGATCACAGAACGCGGAGTGGGTCTCATTAGGCCTCGACAATGGTCAAATCCCCAACAAGACATCCACCAGCCTGAGCAACTCCGCATCTGCTCTTCAGTTTCGGGTTCAGCAATCCCGCCACCTTATCAGTCCAAAAGAAACCTCACGAAGCCTCTCAGATCCCTCTTTCCTTCTTTAATGCGCGCAGTTTTGCTTCTGGACATCCTCAATCAAATCTTCTCCAGCCTTGTTAATGGGAACCCGCGTTTGCAAGATTTGAGCAAAGCCAGCGGTCGACCTCATCTGGAAATATCTTCCTCACCAGTTCCATTACTCAGTTTTCTGGGATTGCGAGCATCCGCGACGGAGTAGATGCGTCGGGTGGCAGACACCGCGGAGTAACCCAATCCGTAGTTCCGTTCTCAAAACATTCCCTTCTCCCTCCTCCATTGTCCCAACTGCTCTACACATTGTCTCAACTGCTCTATGCACAACATTTAATATCTTCTCGATGTTCTCTTTACACATCAACCATCCCTTGCGAGTACCAGCCGGTGAGGGGAGGGTGCTTTGGTGTACTTCCCTCACGCTCAGGCTGTGAACCTGGGAGCCTTACAAACGTCCAGCCCCGGTGTCCGGCTTCGTCCACTTCGGTACCCGCGCCAAGGGAATGCCCTATTATATTATTATATGATATTTCTGCGATAACATTATCATTATTTCATATTATTCCCATATCATTTGATGGTATCACATATCTCCCGTATCCCGAATACCCAGTCCATTTCTGTGAGCTCTACTATCCGGACGTGAGATTCTCCAGGATCTTGAGCGAACAGATTCCCATATTTGCCAAGTATCTCGCCTCAATCACAACTCGAAAACCTGTGATTCTGTATTCACAGGATAGAAACAGCACATAAGCCGCTCTCTGGGACAGGTTTAAAACTTTACTCCAGATGGAGACCGGATGCGCGCAGGTACTCCTAGCAACCTGCCGTCGGAGCAGGAGAATTGAAATTCAAGTAGTACCGATGACAGGTTTCGGCAATTTTTTGTTCCCTTTTTCCATTTTTCCATCTTAATTTGGCTCAAGACTTGCTACAACGACGGCTTCACTTGTTCGGAGCGCAATCACCAGGTTATGGTTACCACGTTTGCCGGCCACTATCTTCATGTTTACTGAGTCGATGACCGCAGTATGCTCTGAGTGGAGAATCCAGATTGGAGCAGCCTCGTCCAACTCATCTCGTCGTCTCGAGGTCAGTCCAAGTCCCAGGCAAGCCACCCCTTTAGCATACTCTCTAGCTCCAGATGCTTTGCTCTGATCCCTTTCGCATTTAAACGCGGATACAAGACTATTGGGGAAGCTGACCTCCGTTGTACATGTGACTCCCTGTGATGTGTGTGCGCGTTCATCTCGACGAGGTTTACAGGAACGTGGGCCCAAGCAGATGGAGCACCAGACACTCCCAGAGAATTCCTGTCAGAGCAGGAGAAATGAAGCTGATTAGTAGCTACGACAGGTTTCAGCATTCCTTAGTTCCCTTTTCCTCTGTTGGGCTTTTATATAGCATCTCAAATTTGCTTTAAACCCCGCGATAATGTCGTTTCCATTGGCTCGTCAGATTATCATCATCATGTGGTGGGGTCACGTCAAACTGTTCCAGTTAACGGTTGTTTTATGGTCTGAGTGGACTCCGAATCAACACTGGAGTAGCCTTCATCATCTCAGCGTCGTCTTCACTTCTCCCTAGCAAGCCACCGCTATCCCCTAGCGTTCAGCGCTAATTGCCTTCCACTTGCAATTACTGTAAGCGAGCTGAGGTTACACCCTAATGATCGTGTGTTGTTGTAGAAGGTTTGCCTGGCCTCAATATGCGTTAAGCTGGTCACTCCGGGTAATAGGTCAGTAAAGTGTATGTCTAGCTAGTATGACACCTTGGCGGGTTTCTAACTCTCAAGCTAGGCTGGCTGGATGTTTGTCATGCTGACCGTACCGACGCCGTGCGAATTGCACTTGACATAGATTGCCATTCCCGTTATTGAGATTCTATCAAAATTCGGAGGAATAATGACTTAAGCCGCCCAGTGGTATAAACTGGGGTCGTCAACGCTAGGCACTCGCCGGGTTGACGGGAACGTACACGGCCCCTAAAGTGCTTGTAGCCGTTCCTCATAATTTCCACAAGCATGGGCACATACGGATCCCAAGAAAGTGAAGAGCCAGACGGCTCGGATGGGCGGAGAACTGGGTTCCATTTTGTAATCACATAGTTACGGTCTAGATTGAAACCGGTTACCTTGCGGGACATTCGTGGTCCAGGACCGATTTAAACGAGTGAGTGGCAAGCTCTATTTGTGATTAGGGACTTTCATCAGGTCGACTTACCCGCCGTTGCTCCCACAGTGAGCTCTTCCGTTGATATCCTCGTCACCGTATTCCAATTTGTCGAAACGCACCAGCTCGCCTCCTCTGCTCGAGTCTGCAAGGCGTGGAGCGAGCCGGCACTTGATGAACTATGGAAAGAACTTGATTCAGTCTTTCCTCTGCTTGAGCTATTGGGCTCATTAATTTACGAGGACGGTGGTTGGGTATGTGTTCTGCTGAGAGTCATCCATGACCAGGTATTCGTACTCATGCAAAAATATATTCAGACCTTCCAGGATGGACTTGAACGCCCCAAATGGGATCGATGGCTATATTATGCCTCCCGCATACGCTGTCTCACGATCATCGACACCCAACCGAGACGTGCCAGAAACTCGGTCATTCATCAAGAAACAGCGTTACATCTACGAGCATCATTTTCCATGTACGGAGGGCTACATTTGGTCCCCAAGCTACGAGACCTAAGCCTGATATATGGACACCCTACCACCGTATCATTGTGCCTCCTTTTTATCAACCCATCCCTCAAGGTCCTGGACCTCTGCATCTGGAGTCCGGTTCAGAGCGTCTTTGCTGCGACTAGAAAGGCTCTCATGACCCTAACGGCAATGCGCGATATCCTCAAACTTCAGATATTACATGTTTGACCAACCAGGGTCACGAAACTGTATTCGATTCCACGTTGACCAATTTCATTAGCACTCAACCCACTATATCAAGCCTCAAGCTCGGTCTTTTCATTGATGTGGACACGCTCGCGGCTATTCTCGGGGGCATTGATCAACTCAAAACTCTATCACTTCGTTTGCCCAACAATCTTCCCGGCGACGGGTTGGATCAAGTATCGGCTCTCCTCCCCAAATTCCACCCAAATCTGGAATGCCTAATCTACTCCCCTCAACGAGCCGAATTCTTATCTCCCATTCCCCAACCCCTATTCGACTGTTGTGCCCTAAAAAGGTTGACTTTAGGTTGTATAGACCTGGGTCGCCTCGATCACGTGACAATTGAAAAGATGGGGAAGGCGTGGAGGTACATGGAGAGCCTGGCCTTACTGCCATCTGACTTATCGAATCGCGCTCAAGGCATTTCAGCCGCAATGCTCCAACATATCGCGGCAGCTTTTTCCCCATCGCTACGTCAGCTTACTATATCTGTGGCATTCGGACCCGGAGTCACCTTGACGCCGCCAATAAGTGCTGTCAAGTTTCCTGCATTAAAGCTACTCCGCGTGGGAGAATCAATTATACCAAAAGATAGTGTTCGGGAGTTTGTGGAATTCCTCAGTGCCATAACCCCGCTGGGATTCAGCATAAAGCACACCCACAACGCCAATAGCGATCAGCGAGAAAAATGGAACGAAGTGGAGGATTTACTTCAAATAGCACAACGAATTAGGAATCGCGCTCGTTTGGAACTTCTTGAGGAGCAGCAAGCCCGTTATATGTGAGGTCCGGCTAAACGAGGCAGTAGGCGGGGGTGCCGTCTATGTTCATTGAGCCTCGTTGATGTACCCTCTAGATATTTACATATTCCTGATCTGCAATAAATTACTCGTTGATGAAATGAAGAAGATGGCTTGTTCTGGGAAGTCGGAGTCGTTGATCGCTTTTGATGGGAGGTAGGCCCTGGCCCGACGTCCCACCAGAGAATCGAGCACGAGCATATACACCCAGTTCATACTATCCCGCATATCACTCAAATAATCCATTAATCTGGTGAGATTGCAAGCAAGATGTGGTTCGGTGAGAACGCACAACCTGAAGGGCTGCGAACCTAGTGTCACAAGGGTCAGGAATGATAGAAAGTCACAATCCGATTCTTCAGGTAACATGAAAAGTCATAGGAGATATTAGATTCGACCACACTACTAGTATAAGCTTGGGTCGTCAACGCTAGCTATCCGTCGGGTTGGTGTCAACATATGTTCCTCCACAAACCGACCATCTGCAACGAAACGAGAGTCAATCAAAGGTTAGAATTACGATAAGAAAACCCAACCCACTTGGAATATCATTGTTGTCCGCTCTAATCCGTGCCTCCTCCTCCGTCTCCGTAACTCCCGTCACAACGTGCCTCCTTACTAATCTTTTCCTCGCAACATCGTAATTCACCTCAACGTACCACCTCTCGTCCAACAGCTGCGCGGCCTCCTTCCACCTATCCAAACTTAAAAATACGTATAGTCCCTCGATAATGACGATCCTGTGGCTCGGCAACACCGCAATCGCATCGGGAGAGGGGTCCTTGAGCTCATGCGAAAAGGACGGGGCGGTGATGACGTCGACCTTCGGGTTACTCGAGTCTCCGCCTCCTTCTTCCACAGTCACCTCCACTACGGGTGCTTCATTGATAGGTTCTCGAAGCTTGGAAACGAACTCGCAGTACGCCGGCCCATCGAAGGTCCATTCCGCTCCCCGTCGTTCGAAGGCTTCCTTCGGGTTCGGCATGTTGCTGAGGTGCAGCCGGGTGTAGTGCCACCCGTCAAGCGGCACTATCGCGCAGATTCCGTGTTGGAGGGCGTTGACGTGTTGGCATAGGAGGGAGGCGAAGGTCGTTTTGCCGCTTGCAGGTGCGCCTGTCGATCGCCCCGAACAGAGGGAGTTAGGGGCATTGTAAGCCTTCGAACAGATTGAAGGTCAAAGATATTAATACAACCTGAAAGTCCGACGATTAGCCGTCGCGATGGCTCGAAACTTGATTCAGTTTGCGGTAACCAATTATGAAGCAGTCATAAAATCCACGGCCAGCCAAGTCAAGTCGGAAAAGAACGAGAAACCCCTGAGTTAGAGCTCCTTTCCTGCCTTCGCTAGGAGATAAAAGAAATATCAAACTTGCTTTTCGAGCTTCTTTACAAGGTCGGTGGCGAGTTCTTTAGCTGTGCTATCCATTGACGTGACGGAGGGGGTTAGTACCGAGCGAAGGATATCGGTGCCTGTGGCGTGGGAAGTGCGAACACCAATCCTGTTCGGAGCCTGTTTCGTTTGGTCTCTCGATCGCCGGCTTTATCTTCCCGCACCGGCTATTCGGACTTCACCATTGGTGAGGTCACTGCACACCCCCTGAGACTGAAGGAGGAGGCGCTCTCTAGATTCCTGATGCTTCCTCGCGAAACTGGTAGTTCGGTAATAATATTCTTCGATTTTACCGCTCGAATAACCCACAAGCAACACGCCGGCCCGGGACCAGAAACTGCCTGAACGACACCTAGAATCGACGCGCTGGTGAGTAAATCAGAATAGCAGCTTTGAATTTGGAGCTTACCCATGGCCATTATGCGAACCTCACTCGGGAAAACTGTTCGTGACTTCCTCCAAGTTCGGAGCAGTGCCCATGCTGCCATGCGTTACCTCTTCGAAGTTCTGAAGTCAATCACGTCCAACGTCAACATCTTGCAACGTTTCCGTGCCTCCAGATGACAGTATCACCCCTTCCCCCGTTGACGCCTCAGTTCGCGGTCTACACGCAATCGATGCCACCCCCACCCTCTGTTGGAATGAATGTAATAGGGTAGAGGCAGAGGTTTAAAACAAGCAAAAGTGAGACTTGGTCAGGGAGATGTCTCGCTACTTCGGCGTTGAGTTCCCGTTTATTTGGCTGATATACTGTTATTTGGATAGCGGCATAAAAGCCGTGTAGTTTTGGGAGACGACGGATGCGGTTTGAGCGGTCTTTGTTAGACTGATTATGACCCGTAATTTTCATGGCACTGTCCATGTCACCAAATTACCGACATCTAATCAACGCTTCCTCAACACCAGGACCGTGAGTGATATAGACGACGAAGACACGTCAATCAGTTGAGCGAGACTTATCCGTCATTTTGCTTACTGAAGCACTCTCTCGAAAGCAGAGGAAGGATCTTCCACCACGAAGAGGGTCGAGGCGCTACCAATCAAGGTCCTTAGCGATTAGGGGTGCAGGAACAGGGCCTGCCGGAGAAACAGTCCGTTGTCCTGTGCCTTTTCAGATCATTTCCGACCCGGGTTCCAATGGTAAGGCTGAGAGAACCTCTGCATGGCCTAGAAAGAGATGTTGCAAGGATTACAAAAGTCCGAGGGTATTACGTCCAATCGGAAGGGTTGGCTAGTGGGGCTTCTACCGCTGCTTCTGCTTCTGCCTAAAAGATGATCCACCGTATCTTAGGGTTTGGGTTTGTAAACGGATTTTTCCAGATCATCCGACCGCGATAGCAGAATCGATCACTTCTCGCATCAGTTAGCTCAGTAGAGTTGCACATTGTAGTCTTTGATGTTCGCGATAGACTCCGGACGTGTCTTGGTTACTAACTATTAAAGGGGTGTGTCTCCGTGCTGACCCGACGTGTAGATTGCCCGCGGTAATGCCTTGGGTGAACGTTTGACAAGTGTGGGAGGTCTTCTGTGTTCGCTGTGCCTGAGAGTCAGTGCGCGTGTTTGTTTTTGCTCCTTTGGCGTTTCTTTGCCGCGGCCCGATGCAGTTGAACCGCTCCCTCTTGCCACGCGCCATACGTTCCCAGCCACTACCAGCATACTTAGAATGCGGTTGATTCAGTCAGACGAGCCTCGCTCTCGCTCCCTCTCCCACCACCTCCAGACGCGCCAGAGACAAGCCGCGCAGTGACGATGCATTTTTGGATAATGAACAAGTGCCGCGGCCGCGGAGCGGTCATCTGGCCTCACAAGCTCCGCCCGCCTCGCGCCCTCAAGTCCACCGTCTCATCACCTCAACACCAACCTCAATCTCATTTGCCACAGTACACGCCACGTTCTTCGGCTTCTTGTCCACTCGACACCTTAGTTCCGAGGACGTCATCACGTTCAGACGACCAACACATCGCGCCTGGAACGAGACCAAGTGACAGAGGATCCGGGCACCCGCTCTTCAAATACCAAGCTCCGAAAGGCGAACGTTATCAGCACCTTCAACCGTCTCTTTCAAGCACTCGCTTCCCCCTCCTGGTACGCGCTCAATCCCAACACGCAACTCACGAACAACCGATGCCAAGCAACGCGCCCCTCAAACCTCTTGTCGCGGCCGACGAAGCTGCGCGTGCTGAAAACGTCTCCCAGGTACGTCTTTCTTCACAGAAGACATTGTGATGTGCTTGTGTTGACCTCGTTATCGCAGACAACGACACTTTATGGCGGCCGAAAAGCCTCCCTGCCCCTACACATTGCGGTTGTTGGGTGCGGTCTCGGTGGCCTCGCTGCCGCCCACGCGCTCGCCAAGGCCGGACACCGAATCACAATCTTAGAAGATGCTCCAGCCATCGGCGAAGTCGGCGCTGGTATCCAAGTTAGCCCTAATCTGTCGAAGCTTTTGATCCGGTGGGGGCTTGGCGAGGCGTTGGAGAAGATCGCGGTGATGCCCGAAGGAATCGAATTCCGGAGATGTTAGTGGAGTCCCTTTTTTTCAATACCGGGAAGTGTATGGGCCACGTGTGGTACTGATATTGTGATCCTTGGGGTTATTAGGGCAAAGTGGAGAAAAACTGGGATACGCTGCTTGGGGCAACCAGTTCGCCAAGGAGTATGGCGCTCCTTACTACCACATCCACGTGCGTTATCCTATTCCTCATTCGCCAGCTCGATAGTGTCTCATGCTCAGCGACTTGCTACGCCATCTATTTGCCTCTTTATTCACAGCGAGCCGACTTCCACCGCCTTCTGTACGACCTGACCATCGCGCTCAAGGACCAAGTCACGCTCCGCCTCAAATCACACGTCTCCTCCATCGACCCAGAAACACCCGCATGCAAACTCTCCTCGGGTGAGACCGTCAAATGCGATTTGATTATTGGAGCAGACGGCGTCAAGTCGACGATTCGGGAGGCTGTTGTCGGACACGCCGACTCTCCAGTACCCACTGGAGACGCTGCATACCGGTACGTCCTGGGTTCTTTTCTCTGTTCTCCCCGCGGATACGGCGGAACCGGGAGCATAGTGAATGGTAACTGGTCTGATACCGTGGTTGTCCGTTTCCAAACAGCGCCATCGTTCCCTCGGACAAACTGCTCGCGCACCCGGAACTCGTCGAGCTCGTGGAAAACCCGAGGATGGTTGGATGGTTGGGTCCCGGCAGGCACATCATGACTTACTGCATCGTAAGTCCCGCTCAGCTGCAAGCTCTTTTGTCGAAGTCCGTGTGCTGACTGTTGGGCTCCAACGGTCGCGTTCGAAATTCTTTTCGACTTGTTTGGGTGGGGTGACGTTTTTGGCACTATAGCGCGCTAAGAAAGAATTCAACATGGTCTTGCTCCACCCCGACGACGGCTCTGTCGAATCCTGGCAAGCAGAAGGAAGCGCGGATAAGATGCGTGGGGACTTTGAGGGCTGGGATCCCAAGTAAGCACGCATCTCTCGTCCGCCGTCGACGATCCGGTGAGCTAACCTTACGACCCCCTTTTTTTTTATTCTAGATTGCAGAAGATCCTCTCATTCGTTCCATCGACACTAAGATGGAAGCTCATGGACCGAAAGCCCCTCGACACCTGGGTCCACCCAAGCGGCAAAGTCGCGCTATTGGGAGACGCGTGCCACCCGATGCTGCCTTACCGCGCTCAGGGTGCTGCCATGGCTGTGCGTATCACCCCCCCCTCCCTTCTCCTCGTTCCTCGCTAATTAACTCTTAATTTACCCCTTTCTTCCTTCGCCAGGTCGAAGACGGTGCGGTACTGGGCAACCTCTTCTCTCGCCTCTCCCACCCGTCCCAGATCACCCCTCTCCTGTACGCGTACGAAACCCTGCGCTTACCGCGCACCGCAAAAGTCCAAGCGTCGTCTCGCTTAAACCAGTACATCTTCCACTTGGAGGACGGCCCCGAGCAGGTGAAGCGGGACCAGGAGATGCGCCAGGCCATGCACGGAGAGGAGGGCGTGAACAACCCGAACCAGTGGGCGGATAAGCGGAAGACGGTCGAGTTGATGGGGTACGATGCGGATAAGGCTGTGGATGAGTGGTGGGCTGAACGAGGGGAGAAGGAGATCGGGAAGCTCGCGGACAGCGGTGCTGAGGCGACGAGGAGGTGGCTTCAGCAGGCGGAGGCAAGGTTGTAATTTTTGCTTCGTCATCAGTTCCGGTGGGTCGATTTCAAGTTGACGTGGAAGCGCTGGCACCGCTGTAGGATTGCGTATATGTAATGTTCCCTTGATGCTAATTGGAATGGATCATGTTGTACACTTCACACTCTATACTCCCCAAGATTTGAGCTAACTTCCCGGGGTGGTAGTCCTGAGTACCCAAAACCATTCCTAGCTTTAATTGTACTCTCTGATAAAGAAAAAAACACTTATCGTTTTCCGTCAATGGTTGATTTTGTGAGGTGCACAACCCGTTCCCTATCGCTTTGTCGTGTGAAGAAATCGGGAGATAAAATCAAGAATGCCGCGCATACAGACTGTGTATGCTAGGGTCCCGATGCTGAGGGGTTTCATGCAACAGCTGAGCCACGTGGGGGGACAAGGCATCGAGTTGAGTTGCACCACTTGTCCAGTCCCGCGAGAGCTTCGGTCGGAACCTTGCCAACCACTTGTTCTTCCACCACCTGGTGTTAACTTGCCTCTGATACCTAGCTTGACCATACAGCAACACAACCAGATCATCTCATAGAGTAACTGCGATGAGCGACCATGCTTCCATCCAGAAACAACGGAGTCAGCCTGAGCCGGCGGCGGCCCCGCTCAAAGCGGGGAGGATCTCTGCTGTTAGTAGATACATATACTTCTCGCCATTCAAAGGATAAGATTTTAACACAGTTCATGACCTCAGCGGAAAGTACTCGAATCAATGCCGAGCCTTCGAATAGCGAGAGGGCGGATCAAGCCATTCGACAATAAAACTCGGGTCAGAGGAGGGAATGCTGAAGTGATCCCTGCCAGGCTCCTGCCGCCCGAAGCGTCAAAGGCTTCGAACTCCGCTAATTCGCGGTCTGTTGCCGTCAAGAAACTGATAATTGACAGTGAAACGGATAATGATCGAGGGCTTGCGGTAGGTACAATGGCTCGGGCGTGCCTGCTATCGTCTTCCATCGAAGATATCTGATACGATGTGGCGGTACTTTTAGCGACTTGCCCACGAGGTACATTTGCTGAATAGCCTCTCCCACGACAATATCATAAAGGTCATCGGCTTTGTTGAGGATACGAAGGAGGGAATTGCGTGGATGATCCTTCCCTGGGAGAAAAACGGAAACCTGCGGGAGTTCATAGCGTCAGCTGACTGGGAGTTTCCGGAACGTATGGCTTTGGTCCGTCTTTCTTGTCGCCTTGATACGTTTTATTCGTGGTTCGCTGACAACTTTGAAGATACATGACGTAGCCAATGGCACCCAATACCTCCATAACAGAGAGCCTCCCATTTGTCATGGTGATTTGAAATCGGTATCTCTCGCAATATCAAGTATGCTTCTAGTATAAGGCTAACCGCAAGGCTGAATAGCTCAATGTCCTTATTAACTCAAAGAACAAGGCCGTCATCACAGACTTCGGCTCGGCTCGTGCCATCGAATATGAATCTGAAGCAATGACCAAGTCTGAGGCGCCGAACATTGAGGTCATTCAGCAACCGGATGTGCACTCGCCCAAGCTGGAAGTCGCAGCTTCTGGAGAAACCATCACGTTGACGAGCTCTCAATGGACCCTCAGATGGGCAGCTCCTGAGCTGCTGGCTGGAGGAACTCCAGATTTAGCAAGTGATATATGGGCCTTCGGCTGGATCTGTTGGGAGGCATGTCACGAAGAGTGCTGATGTCAACGGAATGCGCTAATTTGTCCTCTGATCGTGGTTCTAGGTAATGACCAGTAATTTTCCTTTCCAAGGGAAAAACGAAGTCTCCGTGGTCGTTCAAATTATTCAAGGGAAACTCCCTCAAGTGCACGGCGATGGTCGAATAGATCAAGTAGTGGCCCTTGCCAATCTCATGATCGACTGTTGGAATTTAGATCCGCGCAAGCGACCAATGGCCACAACGTGTGAGAGGGAGGTCTTTTGGATGGTAAATGAGGCGAATATCTTCAGATTATATCTTGTTTGTCTGACGCGGAAACTCAGGATCGCCTCACACCCGTGAAGCGGAATGGAAGTGAATCGGAGATTCGCTCTGCTCGACTGTTGATTTCTCTTGCAAGTATGCATGTAAGCCATGGCAGAACAAACAAAGGGAAGGAACTCCTTAGTCAAGCTATGGATATTACAAGGTCGACCATAGATGAATGGGCCGCTGCTGACATTGCTCACGTGCTTGGTGAGATCTACAAGAGTCAGCGGGAACACTCCGCAGCCGAGCAATGTTATTCCATAGCTCGAGAGATATGCGCCGTGATCGGGGATCGGAACGGCCTTGCATTTGCAATTCAAGCTTTGGGAGTTGTCTACAACATGAAAGGGCAACTTCTCGAAGCTGAAGAATCCTTGGTTGCCGCCTGCAATATCTACACTGAGGTTGGGGATCATTTGGGCCTTGCAGGCGTGCTCGGACACCTGGGAGAAAACTATCACATACGAGGGGAATATTCCAAGGCTGAGGAGTCCTGCATAGCGGCCCGTGACCTATTCACTCGACTTGGCCACCAACTCGGCCTTGCAAACACGGCCACCATACTAGGAAACATCTATCGCGTTAGGGGTAAATATTCTGAAGCGGAGAAACACTTTAAAGTTGCGCGTGACAGGTACATTCGGATCGGATACCAGGAAAACCTTGCGGGTGTGACCAAGGCATTGGGAGATGTCTACCGCATGCGAGGAGAGTTCGACAAAGCTGAAGAATATTTCGTAACCGCACGTGACATATACGGCCGGCTCGGATGCCAGGGCGGTCTTGCAAATGCACTCCTTGGACTTGGTGATCTCTTTCGCCAGCGAGGGGACTTTTTCAAGGCCGAAGAATCCTTCGTTGCTGCCCGTGACATCTACACTCGGGTTGGGGAGGAGCAAGGCTTCGCAAACGCGGTCTTCATGTTGGGAGAAGTCTATCACTCACGACTGGAATACTCCAAAGCTGAGAATTCCTTCACTGCTTCCTACGACATCTGCACTCGGATAGGAGAGCAGGGCGGACGTGCAAGGGCAATGCTTGGACTGGGTGATATATTCAAGTCGCGAAGGGAATATTCCAAAGCTCAGGAATCCTATATTGCCGCCCGCGACATCTACACTCGGATTGACATCCAAACTGGTGTTGCAAATGCAGCCGTTAAGCTTGGCACCGTCTACCTCGCATTAAAGGAATATTCAAGAGCCGAAGAATCAAACATCACCGCCCGTGACATATTCGCTAGAGTTGGAAACCAGCGCGGCGTTGCATACACAGTCACAGAATTAGGGGAAATCTATCACTGTCAAGGGGAATATTTCAAAGCCGAAGAATCCTATGTTACCGCTCGTGACATCTACACTCAAATGAATCACCAGTTCGGTCTTGCACACGTGCTTCAGTTACTGGAGAACCTCTACTGTCAGCAAAGGGAATATGCCAAAGCTACAGAACCCTGTGGTGCCGCCAACCGCATCTGAGCCTTTTTGACAGGAGACGACATCGCCTTCGACAATTCACTGGCACCCATACCAACTCGCTGCACTGGAATCCAGATTTTCAGCGACAGTCGAGAGATCATGAGCGTGGCATAGCCACGAGCTGTCTGACGCCGTTCCAATCCCTGTCTGAGGTCGGCGACCTCGGATCCGCGCCCGGAATCGGATCGAGATTCGATGTTGGCTCGGAGGCTGCTTCATTACTATCTGTAGATCTTTGTTCTCCATTCCGTGTCTCCGTTTTTTCTCCTTATATACTATATGCCGTACCCAGTTCCCATCTATGCTTGCATTGTCTACGAGACCTTGTTTACTAGATTGCAGAGGATCCTCTCGATCGCTCCATCTAGGCTAAGGTGAAAGCTCACGGATCCAAATTCCTCTATACCTTGATCCACCCTAGTGGCATGGTCACGTTGATGTGAAACGCATGCTGCTGCCATGGCTGTGTGTACCGAACCCCTTCCTTCTTTTCATCCTCGCTAATTAAATCCTAATCTCCCTCCTTCGCAAGTCAAAGATGGTGCGGTTCTCGGCAACCTCCTCCTCTCGCCTCTCCCACTTCCTTATTCCACACGCACAAAACCTCCCGCTTATCGCACACCGCAAAAGTCCAATGCGTCAGAACATGCACGGAGAGGAGGGAGTGAAAAAACTTGTATCAGACAGCCCATCCTCGAACGCAGTTCGCTCGTCCACCTCAAAACCGCCTTGCACGAATAGAGCATCTTCTCAACGGCCAAGGCGCGACCGTCATCTCCGGAAATTTGACCAAACACTTCCGGCGTTCGGAGACCTGCCACTACAATTTCACTCACTATAAAGCTAGAGAAGGGATGAAAGCCAATGAAGGGCCTCTTCATTGGAAACCGGATGGAGCTTGAGGGGTAGGAAAGGGTTGCTTTGGCGATCTTGAGTAAGGATCGGAACACGAGAGGCATCCGAGTTCGGTTCTTCACTTATGAGACCTAAGATTATGACGAATGGATTGAAATACTGTACCGGCATGAAATGTAGCGACGCGTCACGTCACGGTGTTTGCTTTCGTCGCTCTGGGAAGGCGACATCATGTCACGTTTGAGGGGTTCGTCGCTATCTAGTCGCCATGGTCACGGCACTTCGTCAGACTTTCTGTGTTTTCTGGGAGATAAAAACTCAAGTCAGCATCCAGTCAATCAGAATGAATAGTGTGGTGAAGCGTAGGTACACAGTTGTCAAATCAATCTGCCATGGCCGGATTGACCAAAAGTTCAGGACAGAGTTTGGGCAGTGTGTAAGTTAGTTGTAGTAAAGCAGACTCACTCAGCGCAAGTAAAACTCGATCGCCGTGGCTTCGTCGCTTCGTCGCGCTAGGCTCGGAGTCACATCTTCATGCTGAAAGCAAAAGCTCCTTGTGACTTTCGGGTAACGGAGATCATAATACAGTACCAGGATCCCCAGGGCTATGCATATACGCCTGCTTTAGGTGGGGACCGCACGAAGGAACACTCGCGGAATAGAATTTTTGAAAGATACCTCAAGGCAATACACAGCCGTTGTTTGGGCTTGAACTGGTATCCACGAGGCTTCGCAGCCATTCGAGTGCTGGAAGAGAAAAGGAGTTGCTTCCTCACCATCACCCTTTCGAGACCCCTCGCACATCCCTAGCTCAGCCACTGAGACAGCTGGAACATCTCACAGACGCTCCAGAGTGCCTGCGTACATTACTAGCGACCCTTACTAGCGACAGTCAGGAGAACCAATCTCCGCCGGCAGAAGTCGTGCCACCCCGATTGCAGGTTCCAGTCAGGATCCCCCCAGTAAGTGGAAATGATCTTCTCCGCTCGAACGATGAGCGGTTGACTCTTGTAACCTCGGCGGAAGGTCTTTGTATTGTTGTCGACGGTTCGGATTGAAAAGATGCGGATCAAACCACTTGACAACGAGGCCGGCGGGAGAGGAGGCAATGCCGACCTGATACCAGCTGAGCTTGCATCGGCCGACGCTTCCGATCCTTCGCTCCCCGACAATGTCCAGCATGCAGCTATCAAAAAGCTTAGGGTCGAAGGTGACACCGATAATACACGAGTGCTCGCGGTAAGTGTCGATCAACTCTGAGTTGTAATGCTATGTCAATGAGGCAATTCTGACATGCCATGGCTGCAGCTTCTCGCCCACGAAGTCCATCTCCTCAATGACCTCTCTCATAATAACACAGTGAAGGTTATAGGATCTGTGGAGGACGCCCAGGACGGTACCGCGTGGATAGTCCTTCTGTGAGAGAAGAACGGAAACCTCCGGGAATTTATCGTATCTGCCGATTGGCAGTTCCCAGAACGTATTGCCCTGGTCTGTCACTTCCGTCATCTCCGTTCGCCCTTGACACGCTGACAGCTCTGTGGAAATGTGGCGTAGAGCCGGCGCTAGAAATTTCTGGTCGCCAAGGGAGAAAAATGAGGCGTGGGTTTATTTGTTTGGGCTGGCTTTTCATAAATCGGCCAATGATCCGGCCGCGTTCTATGACTTATGGCGTCAAGTAGAGATTGCGAAGAGTGCGTATTTAGCTTGATTATTGACCCACACCCCAAACTTACTTGAGCAAATAGGGACAGAACCACTAAAGGCCACTTCGATGAGCCCACCTTGCCGAAGATAAGCCTGAATACTTTGCGGGCTTCTCTCACCACGTTGCACTCTCGAACAGCCCACGAACGCCGAGTTACTATCGAAGAGATAGACAAGAATCTGGCCATAATCGAAACCTGGGTGCAAAATGAGGGAGATCCGGCTTCTACAACGCAAGCGGAGATCACCGAACTCAAAGTCCTGCGAAACCACGCGCTTCCCATCCACCGCCTTCCGAGAGAAGTCCTTTCCTGCATATTTATGATATACTTGAACCCGATAATGTGGCGCTTCAAACAAATCGCTCGGTTTATATCCGTATGCACTTTCTGGAAAGAGCTGCTCGAAAACGCATCCGTGTTCTGGCCAAAACTCCACTCAGCATACCCCCCGGAGACGTTGGAGTTGATTATTTCTAGGAATGTCTCAGCACCGCTTCGTGTCAGCTGTTCGGCGAAGGAAGAGGCACGCACGAAGTTAGACCTTTTGGAGCTTGCAACGAAACACTCAACGCGGTGGAGCAGTTTGAAATTCGAGGGGGTTATTTGCGATGTCGTCAAGGAGCAACTCCAAACTCACACCGGGAACATCGCGGAACTTTGCGTTCTCAACACTCAAAGTACGGTAGGCGGCTTGGTCACGCTATCCATACCGGACGGTAGACCAATCCACCACCTCGCACTGGATGGTGTCAAGATTCCATGGGACATGTCGCGCCTGCGTGGAGTCCGGTCCTTACAACTAAGCCGAATCCTATGGAACCCCCCGTCGATGACACAGCTTCGCATGGTCTTGGCCTCATCACCGGGATTGCAGTACCTGAGGCTATTCAAAATTGGGGACCTATTGGAATTTCACAGCGGGGATTCGTCTTCGATGCTTTTTCTTCCAGAATTATCCACCCTCATCCTTCAAGATCTCTCAGAACGATCCATATCACACCTTCTCACTCACATTCAAGCCCCAGCTTGTCGCTGCATAATCGCTGCTGACATTCCATTCTCCATCGCATCCGACCCGGCTTTTACAGACCTTATCGCTCCCGCTTTCCGAACCTCGAGCCGCATGACTCTTAGCTCGAGCGGTGCATCAATATTCATCCACTCGGCCCCAGCCCCCCGAGTTACTCTTGCTTGGAACCGTTCAATGAAGGAACCAGTAGGGATCAATATTCGGATGCGTCGAAACAGGTCAGGGGTGACGTCCAAAGAGGATGTCCAAAGCGCACTGCAGAATACGGTGGTGGCACATGGACCCCGCAGTCTGGCGGTGACGTTCATCAAGTCACTCAGCGAAGTTACGATCATAACAGCAGCCGAAGTCCTACAGCTCCTTCCTTCAACAAACGCGATCGCCGTCAAGCCTGATGTTGACTGTCAGAACATCATGACATACCTCATTACGGGAGACGGAGAGGCGTCCGGCTTCCCATGTCCAGATTTGGAAATTCTCAATTTGACCCCTAAGAAAGACGAAGAAGTGGAGCTCATTAAAACTTTCCTGCGACTTCACCAGAAGAGTGTCCAGGAAAGCGCCGGTGCTCCCGTCAGACCCTTGAAACGTTTGCTCCTGCCGCAGAATATTTTGGATATACTGGAGATTGATGGATTATTGGAGGGTTTGGAAGCGCGTTGCCCCTCCTAGGCTATTCGAGATAGACCGTTCACCTCACAGTTCCGTTTATAAGCCTAATTCAACGTCACATGCTATTGTACGAGGTTGATTATACATAACGTTGAACAGCGGCAAAACTTGCCAAACAAAGGACGCACACGACACAGTCCGCTGTCCGATGAGACCCATGCGAATGACGTTTGGCCCAATAGCTTCGACCGCCTTGGCCACGCAATTTGTGAGTGCGCAATTGCTCATTTGGGAGCAGTGGTGTCGAGCTATGGGGAGGTCATAGTACCGAAGTGCCCGCTGAGTCATCAAACGACGCACGGGCCTCGAACATTCGTTTTCCGACTGGACCTTGCACACCCAATACCTCCGTTTCCTGACTTTCTACACGAAACTCTCCGCGTGTGATCAAAAACGTGTCCCTCCATCTCGCCGACGACTCGTTCCCTTCAAGTCTCCTGACCAAGCAAGTGGTACGTTCTGGACAAGGCAGACCCCGCACATAACATTTGCGCGGCGCATTGTGTATACGTATCACGTGGGGTCGACCGAAGAACATTCGCTCAATGGAATTTGGAAATAAGCTACAAGGTTACGTACGCGACTGTTCGGGTACGGGCTGTCACCAACGCTCACTTGTCCAATCTCAGAGAAACGGCTGCCATCCCTTTGTCTCCCGACACCACGCTTCCTAATCCTTTGTCGTTGATCCCAGCTCCATTACTCCCTGAAACGACTGGAACGCTGTACACACGCTCGATAATGGACGGCCACAGTACTGATGAGGTACAAAGGAACCAGTCTCCGCTCTCAACAGCTTCCCATTCCCAAGGCGTCAAGCTCTCCCCAGTACGTGAATCCCCCTCCCCCAATTCAAAGGAGGTCTTGTCTAACTCGGAATCTAGCGAAAGGTACTTGAGTCAATGTCAAACCTCAGGATTGATAAGGGCCGAATCAAACCACTTGAAACCCGAAGCTGGGCGAGAGAAAGGAATGCTAACCTCATGCTAGCCAAGCTCGTGCCGGCCGGCACTTCCGAGCCTTTGCCCTCCGTCGGTGTCCAGCATGTTGCTGTCAAGAAGCTAGCACTCGACGGTGCCAAAGATGATACACGAGTCCTTGGTGTGAGCGTTCAATAAGCTCTAACGCGTCGTCCCCCATGTGGAAGGCTGACAGGGGGCGCTTCATTCAGTCGCTTGCCCGCGAGTTGGATCTGCTGAAGAGTCTCTCCCATGAAAATATCGTGAAGCCTATCGGATTTGTTGAGGACGCTAAAGACGGTATTGCGTGGATAATCCTTCCTTGGGAGAATAACGGGAACCTTCGCGAGTTTCTCCAGTCGGCTGATTGGGAGTTCCAAGAACGGGTCGCCTTGGTGTGTCGCGTCTGCCATCTCTATATGCGAATGATTTCTCACAGCCATTCAGATACACGACGTTGCCAAAGGGATCAACTATCTACATGACCGGGAACCACCTATGTATCACGGCAACCTAAAATCCGTACGTTCGACCATACATTCCTCAGTTGCTTGGATTAACCGCAAGGTTCATAGCTTAACGTCATCCTCAACCCGAAGAACAAGGCTGTTATTACAGACTTTGGCTCAGCTCTATGCTTGGAATCGGTCGAGAAAGATGCCTCAGAATTTCAAGGACCGAGTGTCGAGGCCGCGAGACACCCAAATGCCGAACCACCGAAGGTCCAGGTCGCACCATCCGGCGGAACCATTACGCTGACGGGACCCAGATGGGTTCTCAGTTGGACCGCTCCTGAGTTACAGAGTGGACGTCTTTCTGATTTGACGAGTGATATCTGGGCCTTCGGTTGGATTTGCTGGGAGGTACGTCAAGGGAGTGTTAGGCGCAAACAATAGTCTAATCTGCCCGCTGTTCCTTTTTATAGACTCTCACTAGCGATTTCCCCCTTAACGGAGAAGATAAAATTCCGGTGGTTCTGCAGACTGTTGAAGGGAAGCTCCCACAGGGGCAGAGCGAAGGCCGCCCGGAACAAGTGAAAGCGCTTACCAACCTCATGGTCGACTGTTGGAGTTTGGATCCGAGCAAGCGACCAACTGCCAGCCTATGTGAGAGTCAGGTCGGCCGGATGGTAAGGGACTCAAACATCTTCATAATTACTCTATTTGACGGATATCAAAACGCAGGAACGCAAGACTCCATGGGACCGGAATAGGAGCGGTTCCCCTGAGGTCCGCTCTTCACGGTTGTTGACTGCACTTGCAGTTGAGCACTCAGGGCATGGCGGCCTGGAACAAGCCGTGGACCTCTTCTCCCGAGCCACGAACATCGCTCGTTCAACGAAAGACGGAATGGCCATGGCCCACGCTGCTCATATGCTAGGCATGGTCTACCGTTCTCAAAGGAAATATTCGAAAGCCGAGGAATCCTACGTCGCCGCACGTGACATCTACGCCCGAGTCGGGAACCAGGACAGCCTTGCAGATGCGACCTATGGGCTCGGCGAGGTCTATTGCCTGCAAGATAAATACTCCAAAGCCGAGGAAGTTTACATCGAGGCCCGTGACATTTACACCCGAATCGGAGATCGAATTGGCCTTGCGAACGCCGTGTATGGACTGGGAGAGGCCTACCGCTTACGAGGGGAACCGTCCAAAGCCGAGGAGTCCTACTTCGCGGCACGTGACATCTATGCCGAAATCGGCGAACAGCTTAGCCATGCGAATACGGTCAGGGCTTTGGGAGAAGTGTATCGCTTGCGTGGGGAGTCTTCAAAAGCTGTAGAGTGTTATGTCGCCGCCCGGGACATTTACGCACGGAGTGAGGACCAGGAGGGCCTTGCTCATACGACCAAAGCGCTAGGGGACGTCCATTATTTGCGAAGGGAATACTCCACAGCGGAGGAGTCCTACTCCAGTGCTCGCGACATCTACGCTGGAATCGAAAACCAACTAGGTTTTGCAACCGCGGTCAAGGCTTTAGGAGACGTCTATCGTTTCCGCGGGGAATCTTCCAAAGCCGAGGAATCCTACATTACCGCCCGTAAAATCAACGCTGAAATGGGGAACCAGCTTGCTCTTGCAAACGTGATCAGAGCGTTGGGAGATATCTATCGCCTGCAGGGAGAATCCTCTAAAGCGGAGGAATCCTACGTCGCTGCACGTGACATCTACACTCAACTTGGAGACCAGAACGGCCTCGCCAACACCATAACGGCGCTCGGTCAACTCTATGCCAAACAAGGTGATCATACCAGGGCCGAACAGCTCTACCAAGAAGCTCAAAGCATATACGCCAAAATCGGGAGCAGGTACTCGCTAGCAAATAGCCTGTTGTATATAGGATGGCTCTACCGAGACCAGAAGCGCTATGAAGAGGCCGAGGGGGTGGTATCCAAAGCATTGGCTATTTTCGAGGAGCTTGGTTTGGAGACATATCGCTTAGACTGCGAGGAATTCCTCGCAATCGTCAGGGAGAAGAAGCCTAAAAGTTGGAAAATTGTTCTCAAAGCATTTTTATCTTGATCTATTAGGCGGACTCCTCTCTCCAATATTCTAGAGCATGGCCCAGCAAGTACAGTTCCTTATGGATTAGAGGTCGTCTTTCATTAGTTCGTTTCTGGTTTCCGTATATATTCTTCGGATGTCACGTATGAAGTATATGTTTCCGATATTCATACTAGACACAACAAGATTTGGTTTAAATTACGTAGATCTAGTACTGAAATAATCCCATCATACCTTTCTCTCTCTTACCCTTCTTGAACATCCTTGTGCCACATTTCCGCCAACTCAGCACCGATGAAGCGAGTATCGACCTGGAGTCGTCCGTACCCCGCCAACAAGTCCTCCGAGAGGTCAACATTTGTTCAACGACGGTGCGCTACATCGATACTTTCTCATATTGCTCCTGAATTTTGAAGACACCGTTACAGAATGTCGGACTTGAGATACTGAGGCGATTCGCCTGAGAACGCTGCAGCAGCCATCACGGTCAGCGTGGCGCCAAGCCATATCTACTAGTGAATTGACCACAACATCTCCAGATTGATCGACTTCAATTGCAACTCAAAGTCCAACTTCAAGGGAGACTAAAGAAGCAGGAGAAAGAGGAAGCGAAAGTCGTTCCAGTCGTACATTTCTAGCCACTGCTTCCCAAACTGTCATCCTTCATTCACTCGGCAAACTAGCCCGATGCCCCCCCGAATCCCCCCGTTCCATCAGCAGGCCTGGTTTCTTCAGCTCGGCAAATAACCCCATTTCACAATTATATCCCGTCAAGCTGGGGAAAAACCTAATCATTCAAATAGGGCGTTAAGCGTTCAGCCCTTTAGCGACGCCCTCACATTTGGGTCCTGACCGGCAGCAACAACACTCAACGTCGGCCCGCATTTCTCGTCCCGGAATGCTCAAAGTCTCCGATCAACTATAGCTCTGCATATCACGACTCCACGCGTTTCATCTTCCTGGCTTCCTGGATGTGTTCCTCCAAAGTGACGGTTTTGTCCGCACTGTGCCGCTTTCAAACCTACGGTCTTCGTGTTGAGAATGGCAAGAGGTACTGGGAGAGGACGATTCCCACTAGGAGAAATGCCCCCGCATTTCTCCCCTGCACCTCGGAGTATTAGCTTAGAGTATAAATATTAGTTCGATTACTAGTTACGATTAAAATACAATGGAAATTTAGCATTATGTTCCTCGCCCTCCCGGGCTCGCGTCCTCCCCTCTCCCAGAAATCCTAACACTTCGAACAGCGAAACGCACTCTGACCTCTCCCTCGTTGTCTCCAACCTTGCTTACGTCTTTATCAATAGAAATTCTTCGTTTTAATTTATCCGCTCATCGTCACTCCACACCTAGAGCGACGAATCGAGTCTGTCAAATACCAGGGCCGTCGCCTGAACAATGTCAACACTTTAGCCCGCCTTCGAATGCTCGCGACCCACCCATGCCCCTTTAGAACACACTTAAAATCAATCTTCTGGGCGCCAAAAACAACCAGGCTTCCAGCGTATGCTTTGCCCGAGAGATGGTTTGAGTAGGAGCCGCCATGGGGCAGCCGAATGCGATCCCCATCACAATCCAGACCAGCTCTGAATGCTCTCTTACCCTATACGACACGCTGCTGCCACCCTTCCGTCAACGAAGCACGTTGACGGAACACTCATTGACCTACAGTCGTCCCCCGCTAACAGGTTTCTTCGAGACGTCAATATCTGTCGCAGTCGCAGTCCTACCCAACAATTTTTTAATATTTAGGGTCCGCCCGCTTCTGCCCTTCCTTACGACGGAGGCATCGCAAGGGGGCTTTTTTGCAACCATATCCCCTCTCGAAGGCTAGCACAGAGCCAATTTCGATCCTATCCTGCCCATTGTGACACTAAATACAATGCAACTGCAGGGCATCGGGCCCAGAGGTGGGGCTATTCATCTCCAACTGTTGGAGCAAAGGTTTGGAGGCCACTGCATCTTGCGTTGGTGATGACCGAGAATCTGCGGCTGGTGGCTACCGGAAGGCGTGAGATATCTTTAGCGGGGAGTACTGAAGGCGGAGTGGATTTTGAGAACGGAGAGAAGGTGGTCCGTCGGCTCGTTATGGGGCGAACGCGAGGGAGGCGTTTGCGACCTGAGAATAAAGCACCTTCAGCCCTCCCAGGTTGTAATGGTATTTCGACACTAATATGGCCGGCATCCTCAACTACCACGAACGCACTTGCTCCCTTCAAACAGAATCTTGCTCCATCCGTCTCGCCAAGACAGAGTGGTGCTACTGCACTTCTGCTCCAAGAATGCTCGGAGCTCGAGACCACGCGCGAGAGACCTCAAGATCGCCATAATATCCTAAGAAAGCGAGCCCAAGAGATACCGGTGAAGTTCTTCTGCATGAAGTAGAGTTACTAGTAAATGAGAGACGTCGATGCTCAAATGAGTCTATATCAGCGCTATATGGAGGGAAGCTGGGACGCTCCTGGTGAGAAGGTCGGCAAGGATTGCCAAGCCCCTCACGACGACATCCATGCGCGTGGTCCCCCTCTGCGCCAAGCTCCACAGCACACCCTACATCAACCACCCTCCCCCACTGCCTACTTGTATTTCATACCCATAGCCAGCCGACAGAGCCTGCCTCTTGTGCGATTGACCCAGTCCTCAAGCACCAATTCACGACCGCAAAGCACCCGAGTGCAGTGAAAACCATCCTGTACTCCGGTAGATAAATCCTGTTCCGACCTAAGGGGACTTTATTCGGCATAAATCGCGCCCAGACAATTCCATAGGTCGAGATCGGGAGAAAGGGTCCGACAGACCTTTATCTTGCAAATGACGTCATTATCGGACAGAAGTCAGCCCAACTGCCGCTACCGCCCTAATTCCATTTCAAACATAACATGTTGGCTCTTGTCCACAATGGATTAGCATCGGTTACAGAAGCATGAGCATTTTGGCAAGCATAACCCTTCCTAATCGTCTGCTCTCTTTGATCACCTGTAATTTGACGTCTTTTTATACTTGATATACCGTAGCTTGTGACCGTGAACGACCGACAGCTAAATATCCTAGCTCCGGTAAACCAGGGTGCTACAAGTTTACACCCAGCGTCCACCGTACCTGCAACGATATGTTCCAACCAATTACATCAGTCCCAGATGCCCGCTGATACAGCGGAGCTAGCTAGATAGTTGGCGCCCAGCAGCAGTCCGTTGGTTACGGACGTCAGCGCAGAAGAAGTGCATATGAAGCCTTCGAATGATAGCATGGATACCATTTGAGACCTTCTGGATCACTTTTACAAGATCCAGTTGTACGTACAACTGCAGTTTGGCAGTGCTCTGAGGGCGCGTGACTGCCGTGGGCACGGGGCCGGTGGGTTGGGGTTAGCACCTCCTCCCCGGACTCCGAGTAACCCCTCCGGACAAGAGGTTTCAACAAGCCGAGTAAGGAGCATGGACATCGAATGGGTATTTCCACTCTATGCTAGCGATTAAGCTACATAAAAGCGCCTTGCAAGGCACTGCAGTATCTGACGGTTCACCTGATCGACAGAACGCTTCCACCCATGATTTGCCTCTAATTACCCAAGAGGATCTGGTCATGCTAATTTCAGATGCTTATAAATAGTGCTAACTTCATACGCTTATGAAGAGTGTGGACCAAAGCGTGGGGCGAGACAATCGATCGGCCATATGAATACCTCTTTCCATACTGAGGTGTCCACCAGTAGCATTTGCACCTCATGTTTAGCGCTTCCCCTAATGTCATGTCCATGACCACCGCATTGAAATAAGAGAATATATGTGCCTTGAGGCACAATCGCTATGGTCACAAAGCGTAAAATACTTTGTCGCGATGACACGAGATACTTGAGTTGGGGAATTCTCCGAGACGCTCCACCGGACTTGCACAGGGCTTACTACCATTGATTGACTGGTTAAGGGCAAAACATCGCTTCCTGGACCGTAGGACAAGGGCAGTCTCTCTGTAATGTCTCCTAGGATGGTGTATAGAAAACACCGTTGCTTCATGCAAGCAAGATATGCTCCACAGAAGCTCCTGGGTGTTTAATCGATGCATAATGAATCCAGGATCATCGAATGAAGCCTAAATACGACCAAAGCAACACGTCGATGTCTGTAGCCGATAACAAAAAGAGGGAGGCTACTGGATGCACGCGGCCACAACTCATATGGCCGAGTTGTAACTGGTCTGACGTGGGCTCGGAGTTGGCTAGAAAAGTTCGAGACATAATTCTACTAGAAGCACGTGCCCATTACAGTCTAGACCGGTACTATCAAAGGACCTGAGTCGTTCAAAGCCAAGATAAAAGGTCGATCCGTTCAGCCCTCGGAGCCTCTCGAGCCAAGCTGAATCACCCTCCCAGCAGCTACAGCACATTCCAAGCAGGCTACAATGGCTGATTACGCTCTCGAGGAGCAAAACAAAGATCAACCTCCACCTCCAACGGCTGCCCGACCCCAAGCTCTAAGGATCTCTCCGGTCAGTGAATACTCCTCTCTCCCAGTCCGGACGACGGGGTTTTAATCGGAATTATGGCCTCAGAGGAGAGTACTCGAATCGCTATCAATGCTCCGAATAGATATCACGAGGGTCATACAGCTCGAAGCTGAATGCTGCAAGAGAGGAGCAAGCGCCGATGTCATACCAGCAATGCTAACCCCAGACGGGGCGTCCGAGCCTCTGAACCTTGCCCATTCCCAGCATGTCGCCGTTAAGAAGCTGAGGCTTGATTGTGACACTGACGATGCCCGAGTGCTTGCGGTGAGTGGCAAGCGTCGCCGAGCGGTCTCACGCATTTGATGACAGTCCTAACGTCCGCTGGCTTGGCATTCAGCTCCTGGCTCATGGGACATCTCTGCTCAACAGCCTCTCCCACGATAACATCGTGAAAATCATTGGCTTCGTTGAGGATACGAAAGATGGTACTGCGTGGATCGTCCTTCCTTGGCAGAAGAATGGCAATCTCCGAGACTTCATAGCATCCGCGGATTGGGAGTTCCCAGAGCGTATCGCCTTGGTCCGTCCCTTCTACGATCCTTGTGTGCCGGTACTCCGCTTACGACTCTACAGATACACGATATTGCTAAAGGCATCGATTACCTTCATAGTAGGGAATCACCTATATGTCACGGCGACCTGAAATCGGTATGTTTCGCCCTATCAGACGTACTTTGGTTACGACGCTGATCTCGGGGCGGAACAGCTTAACGTTCTGGTCAGCTTGACTAACGAAGCGGTCATCACGGACTTCGGCTCGGCACGTTCCGTAGAATTTGCATCCGGAGAGGCCCCACGATGTTCAGCACCAAGCACCGAAACCGCCTCGGGCCCAGACACGGGCTCACCAAAAATCGAAGTATGGGCTTCTGAGGGAGCAATCACATTGAAGAGTGCCCAATGGACCCTCAGATGGGCGGCTCCCGAGCTGCTGGATGGAGGTATTCCTGATCTGGCAAGCGATATCTGGGCTTTCGGCTGGATCTGTTGGGAAGTGAGTACTTAGGAGGACAGATGCGAAGAACCGGACTAAGCAGAGCTCATGGACGTGTATAGGTCATGACGAGCAATTTTCCTTTCGAAGGCAAAAACGATGTCTCCGTGGCGCTCCAGATTGTTCAAGGGAAACTTCCGCCTGTGCTAGGCGACGGTCGTTTGAAAGGGGTTGTAGCGCTGGCTAATCTCATAATCGACTGTTGGAATCTGCATCCAGACAAGCGACCAAATGCTAAATCGTGCGAGAGACAGGTCTATTGGATGGTATGGAAATCAGCTATCTTGCCTTGCCCGCGCTTACCGTTCGAACCCCATCATATAGGATCGTGCTCGACCGTGCAATCGGGGTGGAAGCGGGCCTTCACAATTTCGATCTGCGGAACTCTTGTCTTCTCTTGCGTTTTCGCACATTAAACACAGCAGATTCGGGGAGGCCATAGGCACGCTTCTTCGATGGAATAACATCGCTCGTTCAACGAAAGATGAAGAGGCCGTAGCCGATGTCATCCACAGCTTGGGCGAGATCTATCGTCTGCGAGGGAACTATACCAGAGCCGAGGAGTACTATGCCGCTGCTCGCGACATCTACGGCCGGATTGAGGACCCGCTTGGCCTCGCAAACGCGGTCAATGGACTGGGCGAGGTTTATCGCTTGCGGGGGGACTATTCTGACGCTGAAAAATCCTACATTATCGCCCGCACCATCTACGCCGAGGTCGGCGACGAGCTCGGTCTCTCTAACGCGGTAAAAGCACTAGGGGACGTTTATCGCTTGCGAGGAGAATGTTCCAAAGCATTGGATTCCTATGCCACCGCCCGCGATACTTACGCTCGAATCGGAAACCAAGGGGGCCTCGCAAATTCGGCCTCAGCATTGGGAGACGTGTATCAATTAAGAGGCCAGTATCCGGAAGCCGAGAAATCCTACCTCGACGCCCGAGACGTCTACGCTAGAATCGGGGAGCAGAGTGGTCTCGCAAACGCACTCACTGCATTGGGAGACGTCTATCGTGTGCAAGGAGGCTATACTAAAGCTAGAGATTCCTATATTTCCGCCCGGAATATCTACGCCGGGATCGGGAATCGGATCGGCGTTGCGAACGCAGTCAAAGCATTGGGGGATGTCTACGGATTGCGAAGAGAATACTCGAAAGCCGAAGAATCCTACTTCATTGCCTGGGGCACCTACGCTGAAGTAGGGGATCGGAATGGCCTCGCAAATGCGGCCAAGGCATTGGGAGACGTCCAGCGTGTGCGAGGAGACTATCTCAGAGCCGAGAGGTTCTATGTCTCTGCCCGTGACGTCTACGCTCGAATTGGGTGCCAGGGCGCCCTTGCAAATGCGACGAATGCATTGGGAGACATCTACCGTCTGCGAAAGAACTATTCAAAAGCCGAGGAGTCCTATGCGACTTCCCGTGACATCTACACTCAAATCGGTGACCAAATCGGCCTTGCCAACGCCCTCACTGGGATCGGTCAACTTTCCGTCAAGCTTAAAGACTATGCAAAGGCTGAACAATCCTACCAGGAAGCTCGAGAAATCTACACAAAGATTGGCAGCAAATATTCACTAGCAAATAATCTATGGAGTACAGGTTGGATGTACCGATCTCAAAAGTGCTACGAGGAGGCCGAGAGTGTGGTTTCCGGAGCGTCAAGTCTCTTCATGGAGCTTGGTCTAGAAAACGAGCGATTCGAGTGCGACGGATTCCTCAAAGCAGTCCGAAAAAAGAAGCCCAAGAAATGGAAACGTGTACTCAAAGCACGTCTGTATGGATTGACTCATTGAGGTTGCTTATTTGCATCTCCTAGCAAATCGGCCGTTGACTTGGTCTTGTGGAGCAAAGTTCGGTTTCACCTTGTCCGGGCACAATCTCTCCCTCGGAGCTCTCTCAGGGCATTCTTGCTGATAGTTCTGTCATTATATAATTCGTCGTATCTTTGTTTATTAACTGGCGCATGCGCCCTTATGTAATGAATGCAAACCAAATGCTGTCGAGATACAATAGAATTTGGATCCTCTGGTGATCTCACTCGGGGTCGAACATACTGCGACACCTCGACCTCTTCCGGAATGACCGACCACGGCATCACTGACGTAGAACGGTATGACCAAACTCCGCCCTCACCTATCCAGTCTAAGGTTATCAGGATATCTCCTATAAGAGAACAGGATTCTTTCGGTGTAGACGAGAGGAGCTTGATCCCATTCGGAGCTTCAGTGGAAAGCACTTGAGTCAATGCCAACGTTACCCGTTGAGGTGACGTGAATCCAACCACTCAAAACCACAAGCTGGACGCCCGGGGGGGGGGTTTCCGGAACGCCTTGCCTTGGTCAGTCGCTTCAATTACTTATACTGAAATGTAACTCACTCAAAACCTCTAAGATAGACGATGTTGCAAAGGGATAGATTATCTTCATAGTCATCTGCCACGGCGACCTGAAATCGGTACGGTACGCTGCTATCAACCAGTCCCTAGTTACCCACCTGACCTCAAAGATCATTAGCTCAACATCCTCGTTAACTCTAGGAATCAGGCCGTTATTACAGACTTTGGTTCTGAATGTCCCATCGAGCTTGCACAGAGAGGAGAAAGACAGCATCTCTCGCTCGGGGGGACAATTAGAAAGAGGCTTTCTCCTCCTAATTTCGTAATCCAAGTTTTCGCACCACTGCATGTATTCTAGTTGAATAAAGAAGCTCCAACATGTAGAAGGGCAGAGTGGCTGTACTACGATGTATAGTATTACACTGTTATTGATGCATGCCTCAAGAAGTAGACGTTGCAGCCCCTTGTCGTTGCTGAGACATCTTGACTTGCATGACGTTCAGGAGGAAGTTCATGTTCTCTTGTTTCTTCTCTATAGTTTCTTGAAGCTTCTCTAGGTTAGATTTGACGAAGTCGGCTTTCTTTTGGTAATGCTTCCGGGCGTCGTCCCGCGACTGATTTCCAGAGAATAATGAGCCGCAGGGAAACTCGGGCTGGTGGTTGCCCGAACCTTCTTAACGTAGTACCCCGTCCCCACATCAATGATGACATGTTCCGGATCCTTTAGCTTCCCAGGTACGTATAATGAGCTTGTTAGGGGTACCAAGATCGTTTTGTCTGTGGAATAAAGACACGAAATTAACTACCGTTTCCGAGCCAGTTCAGGATCGCAAGCGTACCCTTGTTGTTGGGATTGACTTCAGCTACGTTCTCAATGCAAGCTTTGAACTTGGCTTGAGCTTTGCTCAGCTGAGCGAACGAACTTGACAAGTGGCTCAGCTCCTGAGAGATGCCAGGTTGACGATGAATGGCCTGAGTCGACGCAGCAATTCGTTCGAGATCGGGACAGGCTGCACCTCATCAAGTTGTTTCTTGACCTCGGCAAGCTGAGGTAAATCAAGATCTGTTACGCTCACTTGAGTCTGGGACATGCTTTGGGACGAGGTGGGCAAGTCACGGAGGAAGCTAGATTGGGAGGAGGCGCGTTTGCTCATCAGGTGACGCACGGGCCGCGGAATTTTTGTCCTGACTGACTGCACCTGCCCCCATCGAACAAGGCAACCCGACGCCTCAAGGATCCAAAAAGGACACCCTAGCAAGCTCATTCTCAGAGCGAGTCCTAATCACTACTATCGTAAGGAATCCTAGCGTCTGCTTTACGCCTTTTACGGCCTACTGACTTCCAAATCTAGCGGCCACCCTAAACCACTCCTGATCCTCGCCGCCTCTCCTTCGGTCACCATTCCAATCCTCGCCTCTACCCCTCTGGCTTTAGCAACCACGATTCTCTGCCAGAGGACGACATAACCACGGCCCCCCAAATTCAATCATGGCTCCCTTCCCCAGTACCAAACCCGAGACGGTCCTCAAGCAAGCCGACGGCCTCGTCGCCGTCGGTCAGCACGAAGCCGCTCTCCAATCTCTAACGGAAATGTTCGCCGCGAAGAAGTTCCGAAATACACCATTAGCTTCATTGGAACCCATCATGATGCGGTTCATCCAATTATGCGTCGATTTACGGCAAGGCCGAACGGCCAAGGAAGGATTGATGCAGTACAAGAACATCGCGCAGAATTCCTCAGTGGCCAGTATCGAAAACGTCATCAAGAAGTTCATCGCACTGTGCGATGCGAAGGTCGAAGAAGCTCAGGAGCAGGCTAGCAAAGTCGTCGGGCTCGGAGATGTGGATGACTTGGAGGCTAGCGAGACTCCAGAAAGCATTCTTCTCGGAGCTGTCAGTGGAGACCAGAGCAAAGACAGGACCGATCGGGCCTTGGTTACGCCCTGGCTCAAGTTCCTTTGGGAAGCGTATCGGACTGCGTTGGAGACTCTCAAGAATAACAACCGCCTTGAGGCTATTTACCAGGTGAGACAATTCCGCCGAGCCGTCCAACTTTATTACTGACCAACCTTCTACACGCAGCAAATCGTTCACCAAGCATTCAAGTTCTGCATCAAGCACAACCGTAAAGTCGAATTCCGTCGTCTCTGCGAAACCCTCCGCTTGCACTTGGCCAACGTTGCCAAATACGCTCACCAAACCCACTCTATCAACCTCTCCGACCCCGAAACCCTTCAGTCTCACTTGGACGCCCGTTTCGCGCAGCTCAATACCTCCGTTGAACTCGAGTTATGGCAAGAAGCGTTCCGCTCCGTCGAAGACGTCCACAACCTCCTCACCCTCGCCAAAAAAGCTCCTCGGCCGCAAATGATGGCAAACTACTACGAGAAGCTAGCCCGTATCTTCCTAATGAGCGGAAGCGCCCTGTTCCACGCTGCCGCTTGGAGTCGATATCACGCTGTTGTAAAAGCCGCCGGTGGCAAGACCGACGAGGAGATGAGCAAGCTGGCTGGGTTGGTGTTGGTTAGCGCGCTTGCTGTTCCGCTCGGTGTTGAAGGAAGCGCGAGGGTAGAAGGCGGCGCTGCTGGTGCTGAGGAGACAAAAGGCCGAAACGCGAGACTGACAGCGTTAATCGGGTTGACCAAGATGCCCACGAGGTCGGGTCTGCTCAAAGAAGCGGTGAGTGTCTTCTGAAACCTCTACGAGCGGGAGTCTGACGTCGTTCCTTCAGCTTTCTCGCAACACTTTGAAAGCCTCCCCGGAACCTATTCGTCAGCTCTATCAAATCCTGGAAGTCGACTCTCATCCACTCACTCTCTGCGCAACCGTCGCTCCCGTCCTACAGTCCCTCTCCACGGACTCCACATACAGCCCTTACCTTCCCCTCCTCCACAAAGTCCTACTCTCGCGTCTACTCATGCAGCTGTCGGAGGTGTATTCCAGCGTCAAGATATCGCATGTTCTCGAGCTGGTCGCTCCTCTCAACGCTGGTCCGTCTACGGCTGCCCCGGCGACGGAAGAAGGGCAAGCCGTCGAGCAAATCCACTACGACCACCCCCACATCGAAGCGTTTGTTATGGGGTGCGCTCAGCGGGGCGAACTTCAAGTGAGAGTAGACCACGCCCAAGGCTCGATCACGTTCGCTACGCCAACGTTCTCCTCCACCACTCCCGGTTTGGCCACGCGTTCGACCACTGTTCCCGACATACGGCATCGCCTTTCTCGCTTGGCTTCTTCTCTTGCGGAATCCATATCCTACCTGACTCCCTCGGCCACCGAAACCGCGTCCGAAGAGCAGCAACAAGCTCTGGCCAACCTGGTCGAAGCTGCTAACGAGGAACGTGCCCGGCTCGCATTAAACCGCACTCTGGCTGCCCGCCGTGTGGAACTTTTGGCGGAGTTGACTGCAAGGAGAAACAAAGAGGAAAGCTCCAGAAAGTTGGAGGCTACGCGGAGGGCGCAGGAGGAGGAGGAGAAGAGAGTGGCGGAGCTGAAGAGGCAGAGGGAAAGGGAGATGATTCAGTTGGAGTTGGAGAGCGTGAAGAAACAAGAAGCCAAGAAACTCGCTGAGACGTTGTTGGAGAAGGGAACTTTGAAGGTGGACGCCAAGGTGAGTTGCCCCCATGGCGCCCCGCTTTCGATGGTAAAGACTGATGTATGGTCGCCCGTTCTTTTCATAGCAATTGGAAGACTTGGACTCGGACAGACTGCTTCAACTGCAAGTGGAACAACTCGACAAGGAGAAACGAGAGCTGCAAGACAGACTTCGCATCATCTCGCGTCGGTTGGATCACTCCGAACGTGCTTTCCGACGAGAAGAAAAACCTTTACTCGCCGAAGACTATGCCAAGCAGCAAGCCAACGATCGCAAAGCCTACGATGCTTACGTTAAAAACACGCTTCAATCCTCCAAGGAACAACACCAGGAGCGCATTCAGGCTAAACAAAGGCTGTTGAGGATGATGAATGACTTCAAAGTTGCATCGAAGGAGATTGCTGGGAAGAGAGGAGCGGAATATCAAGCGAAGAAGGAAACTGCCGAGGCGAAGATGGTTGCGGAGATGCAAAAGAGGAGGGAGCGGATCTTAAGGGAGCGCAGGGAGGAAGATGAGAGAGTCGCAGAGGAGGAGAGGTCGAGGAGAGAGAGGGAGGAAGAAGAAGCCAGACGCGCTGAGGGTGAGTTATTTACCGCATTTGTACTTCCTGAAATCACCGCGACTTTGCTGACTTGCCCACCCTTGACAGAGGAAGCCGCAGCCGAAGAGCAACGACGCGCAGAGGAAGAGGCCGCCCGCGAAGAAGAGGCAAGGAGGAAGGTGGAAGCGGACGCAGAACTTGCAGAGAAGCGAAAACAGCGCGAAGCTGAACGGCAAAAGGACCTCGAAGCGATTCGTCGCCGCCAACAGATCGAAGAAGAGGCCGAAGCCCGTCGCCGTCAGAGGGCTGCGGCACCAGCCGACAACCAGAATGTTTGGCGATCGTCCCGCCTCCAAGGCACCGCTACTCCTGCAGCATCAACTCCAACTCCAGGGTCTCCGGCATTACGACCGACAGGCGGTGCATATCGACCTCCTGGAGCACGCGGAGCAGCCGAAGGGACCACTACTCCTGCTACGACGACATCTCCTCCCGCCAGCGCTAGTGCTACCCCGACCCGTGCACCGACATCCACCGCCACAGGTGGGCCACCACCTATTGGAGGTGGTCGTCCAGGAGGCTGGAGAGACCGGATGGCTGCGAAGGAGGCAAGCGGTACGGCATTGAATGGTAGGAACAGCCCAGCCCCTGGAAGTCCCAAGCCCAGCACGCCCAAACCTCTCGAGGACGACGGTTTCCAGACTGTGCAGAAACAAGCCTGGAAACCCAAGTTCAGGCGTGAGGGCCAGTAATTGAAAAACCTGTGCCGTCTTGGCTAACTCGGTTGTTTTCCTGATTGATTCTGCCGACATTGCATCTCACCTTCGCGTCCCCTTCCGCTGTCTCATAGCTCCACCGCTAACACCTGTATCTATCGACTGTATTATGCTACTCTCTCGCTTTGTATGATTGTGATACAGCATGGAATATAAGTTACAATGCAGAGAGGAAACAGTGTCCGTGCGTTGCTCAAAGCGATGGTGTCTATCAAGAAAAGAGTGTGTTTATTCTTCTTCTGCAACTTCGTGCATCATTTCTGTCCATGAATGATCAGCTCGGCGTTCAAATGTCGGTAGAACAAACAGACAAACCTCCCCAGACGGAACTATCGAGTGTTGATAGAACTTGTTGATGTGATTTGTCTCCAAGTGGCATGCTTTCCCTCCTACAACGGAACAGCCGATCAGAAATGCGCTCGAACTGGTGCAACTTGGTTCTCACCGTGGGTCAGAGTATCTACTGTAATCACCAGATAAAACACCGCTTCTTCTGGGGGCCGATACCGGAGACGAAGGTTGAGAGTTGTTGGGTGAGTGGTCAGGACTGTTGTTCCGATCTGGGCTATAAATGGGCCGAATGGGGTTCGGAGAGGGGGAGTCCGCCTCAAATCGGAAGGCTTGCGAGTCTCGATTTCCCGACGACGTGATGTCCCATGACTGTTGCGTCGGCGTCCTAGGTGTATCCTCGACGACGATAGCAGGGATTTCTGAAAGCAATCATATTAGCGAAGGGATATGAGGAACCAAGACCTCCTCGAACCTTGTTCGGCCCGACGAGCCGCAGCTTGCTCCTCGCGAATTGCCAGGTAACGGCGACGACACGCAATCATCCGAAGCAAGGATCGAACTCGATCTAGATTGACCAGGTCTTCAACGTATTCCGTTGTGACTCGCCGTTGGAGCATTTCATCGAGTCTAAGTTAGAATATAATGAGTGAAACATTATCGAACAATCCTGATTAGATGCCTACCTGAGAGCGCTGTTGTCATCGATGATCTTGTAGTGAGCCAATAACAGAAGCATGCTAAACGTAGCGGTTAGTGAGGACGTGTGTGCGGATGAAGGGGAATATCACTACTTCGTAAACGATATGCCTTTTCCGGATTCAGCGGTGATCTTGGCTTCATGGTATAGACGAATGTAAGTGGCTCTTCGGCGAGTGATCTCCCGTTGATCAATCTGGGAAATTACATCTCCAAGTCTCCGAATGTCGATGTTGTTGCTCTTCTGAGGATTGCTGATTACAGGGGCTGAATAGACAGTTCGAGGCTCGTTGAGGTTGGCTTGGCTCTGTTCCATGATTTTCCCAATGGAAAATTCGATAGGATAGGTTCGGACCTCAAAAATACCGCTAAGTTTCTGTGTAACTTTGTCAGCCATCAGATTAGAAGAAAAGCTGAGCCCAACTCACCGAGAGGAATGGGACAATGCTCGCACTAGTCAGGAATCCTGTGCCTTCCACATCAAACAGCGCCCAGACTTTCTTGAAAGCACGCATTTCGTGGCGGTTGATTGAACCTCGAGAATTATTGAGCTGGAAAACGTAAGAGAAATTCTCGACGACAACACCTAACAAGAGAGGTTAATGCCCTGACGACCTGGGGACAGTATGGAAATCCGCACCAGTAAACATGTTGACGAATATGTACTAGTCCGAATGTCAGAAAGCGCGCATTAAATCATTCTGCAACCGGTCTTACCATGCTCAAGAGATTCCATGCAATGAACAAGGAGTACGCCCAACCCGTGCTTCCACAATCACTGTCGGGGTCGTTTTCCCCAGAGTTCGTGCAAGCAGGATAAGACACCGTACTAAAGACGCAAAATAAGTCTCTGTCGTGGCAGAACAGTGGAGATCAACCAACAAGTCGTGCATATACTGATTCCATCCCTCCCTGCAAAAACAAGATAAGATAGACGGACTTGCTGCGCTTTGGACCACGCACCCAGTACTCATGAAAACAAGCATGATCAAGGCATTGAAAAAGTCCCGGTAATTCTGCGTGTGGGTCTCGCCGCTGCCCCATCTAGTGAGGCCGAAGACCTCTACGAAGACGATGGCAAAGAAGATGAAGAGAACAATCCAAAGCAGCAACAGCTTCAGGATTGCAGGCAGACTCGATCTGGAACATGAATTGTTAAAAGTGATGGCCAAGAATACCCGCCTTCATCCATCACGACATACATCGAAGTTTTGAAAAGCTGGTTGAGCCCGCTGTTCTTCTGGACGAGTTTGAATGCGATGCACACTAAGAAGAGCTTTTGCAATTGCTCTACGGCGAAGTTCTTGGATCCGAGGACAATTGGAACGGTAGTTGCAAAGCTTCCGGTAACAACAAAGACATCGAACAAGTTCCAACCATTGGCACGGAAGCTGCGCAATCCGAGACCCGTTATGCGAACTGCAATGTCAACCGCATAGATAGTCGTGAGGACCAAGAATAAGAAATCTGTGGACAGAAAGCAACGAGTCAAATCCCGCACTGGACAGGGCCCTGTGTTTAACTCACCTCGTATCTGGTTGACAGTGGAGCTGTTAGTGAACGTTTGGGTACTGTGAGAAGTGATTTAGCCCTAGAAATGAAGGTAGTGTCCTAAATAGATGAGAAGACGTACGCAAGAGCGACAATATGGATGATGTATAGGCCAGTCAACCCCCTCGACCACCAGCCATTCTTCTGAACCGCCCTGTCGAAACACCAGGCACGCCAAGAGCTGGAAGGTTTAGTTTTGGGACGTTTGGAGGGTCGTTGACGCTTAATGAGCTTCTGGAGATCGATCCAACGCTTCTGATCCTCCGTGAGCAAGGCCATCCCGGACCTGGAGCTGAAGTTCCCGATAATGATACTGAATAAAAAATAGATGGCGATCAGTCTTGACAGCGCGAGACCACTAAAAATGCAGTTACCTGACGAAAAGTGTAAGAATGATAACAGCTCCCAAAAGATCGTAGATGAGGAAAAACAAGGAGTTTCTCTGCGAGTTATTCAATTGCGGCTGAAGGTCCTTCCCTACCAGGTCCATCGCGACTCCCATTACGTCAATCCATCCTTCGAATGAGACGACCTCGAAAAGAATCAGAAGGGAGGATCCAAATGAGTCGAAGGAGAAAGTCGTTGATGGGGAAGGACGATCCCAGGACCGAGGGGCGAGGAATCCTATATCAACATCGTCCACTGGTTGTGAGAGGTATTCGCCCACACAATCCGCTTTTCCCGCGGCGTTGTCGTCATTACAGGTGAACATCAGGCCCGAGAAAATGTTGAGACCCCAAATGGCATAGGGGACCATATAAAGCAGAGCGAGAAGAGCTGCCTCGATCAAGCTCTTTGCGCCTGCGAACAGCACGGAATGGAAGGTATCCCTCATCCACGGGAAGAAAGTGATGAGCCGCAAGGCGCGGAATGCCTTGAGGGACCGAGTCGCACGACTGACGCCTCCCGCCTTGACAATGGTGGTAATCATGTTGATGAGCAATGCGATCAGGATGAGGAAGTCGATGACGTTCCAGACGCTGAGAAGGTAGGCGTTGGGAGTAAAGATGAAACCATCTGCGACGATCTTGACGAGGAATTCCAGAATCAGAGCGCATGCGAACGCTACGTCGGCGGAGTCGAACCAGGTGTTGCGCTGGAGGCCGTGGTCGCTGTAGTATTGCCTTCTGTATGCCGGAGTGGCGATGGCAGCGACGACAATGCCACCGATGACCGCCAGGAAGACGAAGAATTGGAAGAAAGGCTGGGCGATAGGAGAAGGGGCAATGCCGAAGATGCGGTCTCCACCTGCCGGCGTTACCAGTTTCTGGCATAGACTTCTTAGAGGGCTTTGGTTGGATAGCACCCAAAACGTCTTGTCGTATGTCGGGTGAGCCTCGATGAAGTCTGCCTTCTGTGCGACGCGCTCCGACATAGCTTCATGGCTCTCGTCGATTGCGGGGTCCGGGACATTAGCGTCGAGATAATCCCTGTTACGCAGGTGAGTGACTAGAAACCGTAATTTCAGGCGTCACTTACAGTCTATGTTCTGCATTCTCCTCCAACTGTGCCTGCATTGCCACAGACTCTCTGCGCAAAGCCTTGAGAGAGGCCAGCTGAACTGTATCCGGCACGTCTTTATCTAAGTCGAATAAACGGCGGAGAGTGCCGGCTACACCCTTTTGCTTTTCCTGTTCCCCGAACGGAAATTGAGATACCTGCCGCGCAGTGGGTTAATGAACATTTCACCAAAAGCCAAGGACCACATACCGAGGCCCGAGACCCTTGACGCCGTCCGCGACCGTCCTGCACAATCGCCTTCTTTAATGGCAGAACGAGACCTGACGGCATGGTTTCAACAGCGACAGACTTTGGCGCTGCCTTGACAAAACGATACGGGTTCCACTTCTCCATCCAGTTGACTTGAGTGGAGCTCGGCTCTGCCTTGCGAAGGTATGCGTCGAATTGACGAGCCCGTTTTTGCTCTTCAGCAACCTCGAAGTTCTGAAGTCTGAGGTGAGCTTTTAGAGACGCTACTCGAAGAAACTTTCGACGTACCTCGTTAATGACGGCAATGAACATTTGAAGTAAGATGACTGTTAGAGGCAGAAGTCAGGGCCGAAAGAACCGGGACAACCTAGGTCAACACACAATTCGCGAAGAAGAACCATCCGACATAAAACAACACCGCAATCAATGCTTGTTTATATGGTGCACTCGAGTCGGATGTCAGGTACAGGATGTCGGTCCAATTCTCTGATGAGAACACCTATGAGAGCGGTAAGCTAAGACCAAGATTAAAAACCTGGAAGAAAGAGTACCTGATACATGGCCAAGAATGCGGTGTAGGTTTCACCGAAATTCATGTGGTTGTCTGCCGGAACGTCGCCTCGGAAAAGCTGAACCGCGATCAAGGCTCCAAGCAGGTTCACGATCATCAAGAATAACGTCATGTTCCACAACCCGTTCATGTTGCCGAAGACTCGGAGCTACCGAATGATGGGGGTCAGTATCACTTCTTGAGTGCGACAGAGTCGCTAGTTCGCCCACCAGTAACGGCCTCATCGTCGGCACAGCTAAAATCACTCGATAAAACCGCGCAAGCTGGGCAGCAGTCAACCACGGGTAATACGTCCAGTTGTGGATGGGCGGTATTTGAATGATAGTTGTAACGATTGCCAAGAACAAGTCGAACCAATTGACGCCTTTCTCATTGAACCCTCGCCAGTTCGGCAAGTAACCCGCTATCCTCCAGACCATTTCCACATCAAAGGCGATAGTGGCCACCAGTTCGAAGGAGTCTGTGAGGATACGAGCGCGGCGTGCGTCAGTTACTTGGTACTGTAACTCGCAACTGGAACCTGTACCTAGAAATTGCAAGTGTCCCGGAGATGAAGTCGCCGTTCTCGTGCCTTGAACCACCAAGTCTGCGAAGATCAAGAGGACCCAACCCAACTGAGTTCGGAGGTACCATTCCTGAATAGCTGACCTTGAACCCGTTCGCTGTCGGTTCATCATCGTCCACTCTTCTGCCTTTTCGTCGATAACAGGTCCAGAGCTGTATGAGGATTTCGTATCAGTCACCGAGACTCTATCTCGACCAGTAATACCATACTCACGTTCCAGCACCAAAAGCGCTTTTCTTCGTCTCCACTCGAATGGACGAAAACGTGTTGGTGATGACAGCAACGAACAAGTTGATGAGCCAAAAGTTGAGGATGATGATGCAAACGATGAAAAATATCGAAGCGGCGTAAAAGTCGGAGTCCATCATCTGATACATGGAGGGAGACCATTGGTTGGCGCCAGCGATGATCAGGACTTGAAGGGCGCCAAAGAAGATGTTGTCGAAGCTTTGAATATCTTCATGCGGATTGGAACCTTGTTCCTAGTCAAAGTCCCCTCTTTCGTCAGCACTGAGTAAAAGTGGGAGCGAATGCAACAGCATACTTTACAGATTTGACCCAAAGGGCAGATAAACCCTTTAGGTGTCGAGGTTGGCTCGTCATCAAGGTTATAATATCCTGTGGCGTTCAAGCTGAAAGGGTCGATCTGACCACCGCACGATTGTTCGAAAACGATCGGGTCACCATCCGGTACGACTATATGGGGCATTTTTAGCCGTATGGGGAAAGGGCGAGGATGGCCGTGACAGCGTACCTAGTTGACAATATCGGCGAAAGCTGCCTCTGAATGATTGGACCCCAACAATGCTGCAAGAATGGTCGCATCAACACGTTTCCCGCACCACGTACACCCGATCCAACACTTACGAGAACAACACTATGGCAAACAGCACGAACACCGATACCCTCGCGAGCAAAGGCCCCGCAATCTTGAGGGACCTCATGATCGTGGTGGTACCCGACGTCACGGCGAGCAAGCGCGCAACCCGCAGCACGCTGAGAGCCCTGAAGAGGTACAAATGCCTCGTCGGCGAAGTCTCCGCCCCGGTGATGCACAGCCCGAACATGACCCAAAACGACGTGACGGCGACAAAGTCGATTCGGTTCCACGAATGCCGAAGGTAGGGTAAATTCTGTTCCGAGAGAGTTTGCTGTTTCTCGATCGCCAGCTGGAACGGGTGCCGCTCGAACCCTAATTTGGTGCCGATCCAAGTGGAGGAACGTTCCGTGGAATGGCCGGGTGGGTACGCATGTGAGTCGGAGCGTTGGCGGCCGGTATTGACGGAGCCGCTTTCAGACGGCAGCTTGGCTTCGATGATGTTGACAGTTGAACCTGAGGGCACCGTGCCGAAGCGAGAGTGAACTTTGGATGGAGTCGCTTTGACTTTTTGGAAGAAGAGTCGATAGTCGGTCCAATGCGTAGTTGGGTCGAGCACCAAACCGGTGACAAGAATGCGCGCCAAGGCTTCAACGCTGGAAATACCGTCGACCGGTGTGCAAGTCAGACTCTATTCGAGGATAGTAAAGCTAGGAACCCACGTGAAGATGATAAAGAGAATAAAGAGCGCGTGGTCCTCCCAAGTCTTGAAGTACCCGTCTTCTCGACCAGTTTCGAAGACCGACCGGTGCGCCTGGATCGTAAGAACCACCGCGTTGAACATGATGAGTAGCAGGATAATAGGTTCCGTCCACCTATGGGTGGATTAAAGTCAGTGCAACCGCAATACATCCCCGCGTAGTTTGCTCTGCAACCAACCTCCATAGGAGAACCGAGAGCATAGCGCGCCGTATTACACTCTGAGGACCGAAGATGCCAAGCGTCCTTCCTCTTAGCTTTTCCCTCGACAGCTCCGGCATCTCTTCGTCCTGTCCCGGTAAAGGTGCATTGCGCTTGCTCAGATCGGGGGATTCGTCCTCGAGTCGAATCGGTCTATCCTCCAACGTAACCCCCGCGAGGTTGACGACGCGCATACTCGCCCTCCTGATGTTCCTCGACATGGTCTTGAGGGTTCCTATCGTTCTCCCTCGTTCTCCATAGTGTCCCTGAGGGCGTTGCACCCTCCTTCTTCCTTGTTCGACTTCGTTTTCATCCGCGTTTCCGTGAGGGTTGCTGAAGCCCGCAGCAGCCGACGTCAGATGAATCCTGTCCTCCCCCTCCGTGAGGGCGGCAGAGGCGTTGGAGTCCAACGAGTTCGTTGAAAGGTTCCGAGGTCTTGCAGGTTGTCCCGGTGGGTATGGCTGCTGATATTGCAATCCTGACGAGGGCGCTGATCCCGTTGCTCGCGGATCGTCGTGCGTTGTCACGATGGGCGGCATGGCGAAAGATGGCCGAATATCGTCAGATATCGACTCGCGTGACTTGTTCCAGCTGTTTCTACGTTTTGCGCCGCTATTGGCATCAGGTGGGCTATGAGAGCCGAATTGGGGGGAGATTGCAGTCGAGTTGGAGGTGTCCAGGGATAGCGAAGGAGAAGGATGACTGGACCGCTGCATCGACCTGCTGGACGACGCCCCAACGAGTGATTATGAGGGTTGAGGGTCGATAGATTGGGTTCTGGGTGATCTAGAGATAGACTTGGAAGGCTTAAGGCGTTGAGAGGGGCGGATCTGCCGCGGTCTGGTCCAAAACGTCGATCAGGCTTACGGGATCGATGTTTGTCTATGTATAGCGCGATGCAAACAGCGCTCAATTTAGGCCCTCTTTGACGTTAACAGACGCCCGAGCCAGAGTCACATTAGCTTCTCCGATCTCCTATTTCTATTTCCAGAGCTACATCGAAAATCTTTTTTTTAAGGCACGGAGCGCCGCCACCATAACCACCGACCATGAGCTTATCACTCCTCGAGTCGTCGGTCCTCGTGCAGCAGGGTGCAGAAGCAGTAAGCCTCTTCTAGCGATATTGATGTCCCCCTTGTGATATTGCGTCCTGAGGCTCAGAGAAGCGCATCTACAAAGGAACCCTGCACCCTAACCAGCCTCAAGTTATCTTCAAGCATCGATTCAAGAAGCAATACCGACACCCGACGCTTGACAATGGATTGACCAAGTCACGAGTTGCGATGGAGGCTCGGGCGTTGATGAGGTGCCTCCGGAATGGAGTGTCCGTCCCCGGAATACGAATGGTGGACCCCACTGATGGAGTTCTTGGAGTGGAATTGATCGAAGGACCCTCGGTGCGCACAGTCTTGGGCGGAGGCGCGGATGGGGACGTCGAAGAAGGGGATGAGGACGAGGACGAGGCTGAGGCTGCTGGAACCGACCCAGGGGTTGGAACTGAGTGGGACGACTATTTGTCGAAGAATCAGCTCACGCCAGGTTGGTGGTACTCTCGTTGTTGGGTAACTAGGAGTCCTTTCTCCCTCCTGACGGATACGCCACCTAGAGGCGATCATGAAACTCATAGGTCGCGAACTGGCCAAAATGCACGCTGTGGATATCATTCATGGTGATCTCACCACTTCAAATATGATGCTTCGTAAATCTTCCGGAACAGATGAGATCGAGTTGGTAGGCTAATCCTTCGAATAAAACATCCTCTAATGGCGTCTCAGCGCATCCCATCTTTCCTCAGGTTTTAATCGACTTCGGACTGTCCTATCAATCGGCTATGGTTGAAGACAAAGCCGTAGATTTATACGTACTCGAAAGGGCTTTCGCATCTACTCATCCGGAATCCGAACCTTTATTCGCTACCGTCCTAGACACCTACGCGGAGGAATCGGGGAAGGCCTGGCCTGGCATCAAACGACGTTTAGATGATGGTATGCGATTGATCTTTTAACATAAAATGCAGCATACTCACTGCGAATCTTTCTGTAGTTCGGCTGCGGGGAAGGAAACGAAGTATGGTGGGCTAATTAGTAGAGAGAATCGAAGCAGTTACCAGAATTCGACTTGAAGTAACCCTCACTCGATAATGCAGTTCTAAGCTTTTAAAGTCTCTTCCCCTTCCAATCTCTCGCAATGATATTAAAGTATCATAAGGTACTCGAGCAATAAGTCAAGTTCCTTTACAAGGTGCTGGTGCTTCAAGAATACGTTCTACAAACCTCCACCCAACGCCAAGACGGCATACTTTTCGCCAATCGTCTTCTATCTTGCTATGAGTTTCATTTTACGAAACGTGGCAACAGGAATTGGATATATATAAGCACTCCTGTTGACAAGGTGTTTTCCTACGTTGCCAGCTCTCCTGGCTGCGGACTCCGGGCCCCGGGTGAAAATATAAACGTTTCCCCAGACCTCCCCCTCGGCACCGCCGATCCGCCATCCTAGCTCACTTCGCCTAACATATGTAAGCCTGAGCGAAAAAAAAGTATGCCGGGCTTTGTTCTCTCGTTCTCTCCGACAAGCTCCCACAGGCCCGCTCGCTGTCCACCGCAACAGGACCGAACCATCGCACACGTCCACCATGGGTTCGGGATCAACGAAAGCAGAGACATCGACGACCTCCCCACTCCCAAGTCCATCATTCATCGGAGGATTTCCGACCGAGGTCGACTACATACCCTCAATCGTACTCTTTTTTCTCTTCACTTTCTCATTATCACCATGGATCAGGCGACAATACGACCCGAACACAAGAACGGTAACCTTAGGACTTGCCACGACTATTTTTGCCATGGGGCGCCAGCTTCTTTACTCCTTTAGATACTTGGGAGCGCACACCCATTACCCAGGAGAGGAGTTGTCTCTGGGGATGTTGGTTTACGAACAAATTGGGTTCGCGGTTGGATATATGGGGGTCATGATGGACGTGATTGCTTTCGCTCGAGCCGTCCTAGTCAATGCAACATTGGAAGATCTGCAACGGGGAAGTAAAGACAGGCCGAGATTGCGTGGGAGGATAAGGTGGATACTATGGTACCCTGCGTTCACGCTGTTTGCTGTTTCGATGATCGGGACTATGAACTACGTAATTCTCGGCCCTGACGGACGAGCGAGAGTCTTCCAAATCTTGCGGTGAGTAGACCGAAAGAACGAGCTTATACAACTTAATCCTGACCGGCATCTTCCAGATACTCGTGCGACGTCCCCGCGCTCGCCACTATCGTCGCGTTTATTGGAGGGCTTCTATACGTCCGTCCGAGATTGAAGTATCTTGACAAGCCAGCTCTCGACGCTATTATAAAACTCAGCATAACCCTGGTCCGCCTTCATGTGCCTTCCTATGTTCTCCTTTTACTGATGTTACCTGCCCCATAGGCCGTTACCCCCATCTACCGCATCAGTGTCCTCCATTACACCTCCCCGTCTCTACTAGTCCAACCAGCTCCACCATACCCACCGGGCAGCCTGACCTCCACTTCAGCCAAAATTATCTTTTACATATTCCACGCCTTCCCGGAAGTCCTCGTCGTGTATTATGTACACTGCATAAACATCCGAGCCAAGTTCAACACAGGACCGTACGGAGATTGGTACCAAGCTGACGCCAAGTACGGCATTCCTCAACTTCGGGAAGAGGGTGTCATTGTACACGGAGTGGGCGTTCCTCCGGTAGGAGAGCCCGGGAAGCCGCCAATGGGTTTGCGGTTAAGGTCTCTCTTCATGTTCGAGCCAAAGCCGTCAAGAATCAGGTTGGTGTCATCATCGTGGAAGGGAAAGCATTCGCTAACCAGGTCTTTTGCACACGCTTCCAGGGACACGGAGAAAGACGAATTCGACCCTGAGAGAGAGTCGCTGTTGACGTTGGTCCCAACGCGATCCACGGCGAGCGGTGAGAGCGACAAGACATGGTGGTGAATCATGGATTATATCGCCTATTTTTCTGATAATTCTGGAATTTTCGATGGACTTTTATTCGTACATAAGTTATCCTCTTTAAATATGCTTTATCAATTAGATGGAATAGCTGGAGCTGATGGGGTGGTGAGCATCGCGGAGTTGGAAGAGGAAAGGAAGGCGAATGGATTCCCTCAACTTATGTTCAGAACGGATGTAAAACTAATAATATATGTATTTAACAGCAAATTCACTCAAGCCGAAGTTAGGTTCTCTCGCAGGAGTAGGGAAACTCTTGCAGGACGTTCCTGAAAATCGCCGGCGGCCCCATTTTGCGTCCACCAGTAAAGTCTCCATATGCATGTTCTGGATTCTTTCGATTCTTTTTTTTTCTTTTTTGGCTTTTCTTGGTCTCCAAAGAGCGAATTTGTCAGCACAAGTACGGGATTTAATTCGCGCTGACGATTGACGCGGGGTTCTCCGCGTTGCCAGCTGCGGACTCGGATGAGACATTACCCTTATCAGGTTCCCCGACGTTCCCTGTTGGAACCGCCCAAACTGCCATCCTGGCTCACTTCGCTTCATATGTAAGTCCGAGAGAGCAGAAGTAGTCTGATCTCTTTTTGTCTCCAAGCTCTCAGGTCCTAACCGCTAACGGCCCTATCATGGGTGAAACAGAACCATCGGCAGCAGAGGTTTGGGTACCTTCGCTCATTGGAGGATTCCCAACCCAAGACGACCACGTACCCTCGATCCTCCTTTTGATCATCTTCATATGCTCCTTTTCACCATGGATCAAACGACAGTTCGACCCGAACACACGAACGATCACTCTGGGATTCGCTACAGCTGTTTTCGCGATGGGCCAATTACCTGTGTTTACCTTCAGAGGATTTCAATCCCATCATCATGAGCCGGGAGAAGTGATAGGAGAGTGGATGACGTGGTATCAACAGATGGCGTTCGCCGTGGGTTATACGGGAGTGATGATGGACCTAGTATCCTTCGCCCGTGTGGTACTCGTGAACGCGACCCTGGAAGATCAGCGAAGAGGCAGTAAAGACCGACCAAACCTGCGCGCAAAGATAAGGAGGCTTTTGTGGTACCTAGGATTCGTGCCATCTGCCGTTTCAGCGCTTGGATCGGTGGTTTCTAGCATCGGACCGGTCTTGACCGCAAGACAAGACCGGGCGGACCGTTTCTGGCACTTAAGGTGGACTCTAGAGCTTTCATCGAAGTAGAAGCCGCTAACAAAGACTCTTCCAGATACGCGTGTGATGCAGTGCCTTTCATTGTTATCGTGGCGTTCGTCGGTGGATTGTTGTACATCCGTCCGCGGCTCGAGTTTCTTGACAAGTCAGCCACGGACGCTCTTGTAAAACTGAGCTTAACCCTGGTTCGCTTAACCTTCATTTTATTCGTCGTCGGTACTCTGACTTTGTTGATTCTGCCAACCAGGCGATTGTTCCCATCTACCGTCTATCGGTACTACATTACAAATCTCCAAGCATGCATATCTTTCCCTCAGAACCGTTCCCAGCAAGCAGTCTTACATCCACTCACGCAAAGATCGTCTTCTATATATTCCACATTATTCCGGAAGTCCTTGTGGTCTACTACATCCATTGTATCAATATCCGAGCAAAGTTCAACGCGGGACCCTATGGAGATTGGTACCACGATGATAAGAAGAACGGTATTCCTCAACTCCGAGAAGAAGGTGTCCTCGTAGAGGGAGTAGGCGTTACTCCGGTGCGAAAGCACAATAACCCGACCATACGTTGGTGGTTGAAGTTCCTCTTCTGGTTCGAGTCGAGGCCAGCGAGGGAGAGGTCAGTTGGCACCAGGATTGGGAGTGATTGCGCTTGCTGACCCGACTTGTTCATTTGCCCCTATAATCAGAGACGGAGAGAGGGAGGACTTTGATCCTGATAGAGAGTCGCTGTTAACGCTGGTTCCGATGAGATCTCGGGCCAGCGATAAAAGCGACAAGGCTTGGAGGTGATTTATGGGCTAGATGCTTTGCTTTTTCGCTCTTGGGCTTTTGAGGGGTTCTTTTTGGTAGCACATAAGTTATTCGCTTTAAATATGGTTCATGAACTGTACAGAGGAGTCGGAGCCGAAGGGCGGTTCAGCCCGACTGCGTGGAAGAGGATGGGGGTGCCAATGCTTATCAGGACACATGTGTAGCGAACTTGATATACTGTTTGTGATATGTACGCTCTATGTATGACGCTCGCGGGTGTTCTCGTTTTAGTGCAGAAGGTATTGCCCGCAGCTTCGCCGAAGTCCTTCCAAGGTGGTCGGCGAGCCTTCTCGCGGTGAGTTCACATCTCCGACTCCAGCGGCACGTTTGAACGCGTCATTAATCGGGCTAAGAACACCGTACGTAGCAGCCCTCCTCCACCACATGATTTGCACAAGGGATGCTAAATTTCTTTGTGTCTGGTAACCCAGCGCTATTCCTATGCACTCTTGGGCTGCGGACGCCAGGCGAAAAGACCTCAAGGATTCCCCTCGCACAGCCGAATACACCAACTCGCGCACATCAAAACAGTATGTAAGCCTGCGGTTCGCAGGACAACCTCGCTTTGACTCTTTTCTCTTGGGTAATCCTCGTCTCAGATCGTCCTCGTCATGAGTCCAGCGGGCTCCTCCGACTCGGAGCCCACTCAGGGGCAAGTCCACATCCCTTCACTAATCGGAGGATTCCCAACGCAAGATGACTTTGCACCATCGATACTTCTTATCATCTTTTACTCCTTCTCTCTTTTTCCCTACATCAGACGCCTATACGACCCAGACACTCGGACGATTACGCTAGGGTCCACGACAACCACGTTTTCAGTCGAGCGGATCGTGGCATACAGCCTGAGGCTAGCTCAATCTCAACGACATCGACCTGGAGAGGATTTAGGAGGAGCGATACTGTACCAGCAGCTATCGTTTGCGGTTGGATATATTGGTCTGATAGTGGACGCTATTTCCTTCGGTCGTGCTGTCCTTGTCAACGTGACATTGGAAGATCCCGGAAGGGGAAGTAGAGATCAGCCATCGTTACGCAAAAAGATAAGAAAGCTGCTATGGTATCCAACCGTCGCTCTACTTGTGATCACGCAAGTGGGAGTGCTCACGTTCAGCTTCCTTCACGACGCGCCGACCAGTCAAGGGAAGGCGAACCTCTTCGGAACTCTAAGGTGCGTATTTCCTTCGCGAACTGGATATGACTTTTCATAGCTGACCGTGGACTCCAAGATATGTATGCGATGTGGTTCCGCTTCTTGCCGGTTCGGTCTTCATAACAGGGCTACTCCTCGTGCGTTCGAGACTCGAGTTTCTAGACAAATCTGCTCTGGATGCCATTATAAAGCTTAGCGTCACTATTGTGAGTCACAGATAGCAGTGTATGCATTTCGGCTCTGCTCCTAACGAGGTTCGGTTGGCAATTTCCTAGGGGGTCGTTCCTCTCTACCGTCTTGCCGTGCTCCACTACACGACTTCCACCCTCTCTGTCGTCCCCACTCCAACCTACCCTTCCAGCGCCTTGACGTCCTCTTCAGCAAAAGCTTGTTTCTATCTCTTTCATTCACTTCCCGAGATCCTCGTCGTTTACTACATCCATTGCACCAACATCCGCGCGAGGTTCAACACGGGCCCGCACGGCGACTGGCAGCACGATGACGTTAAAAACGGTATTCCTCAACTCAGACTGGACGGTGTGATCACGGAGGGGGTAGGTGTTCCTCAACCGGAGCCTCAGAAGGAGAGGAAGAAGCAGTTGTGGTTTAAGTTCGTCCTGTTCGTTTCGAGGTTGTGGAGGAGGTACGTTCGGCCGTTGCCATTGCATCTTCTGTGACAAGCTCGAGCTGAAAGCTGTCCTCTATGAAAGATCACGAAGACCGAACGATTCGGACGAAGAGGTGATGATAGCATTATTGCCTGTGAAGTCGACAGCAAGCGATGACAGTCGTGCTCATAGTTGGAGGGGGTGGTAATGCGTGTGAAGGAGTTTAGTTATTTTATTTCTCATTTCTCCTCTCTTTTTTGGGTTCTTGTATGCGGTTTATATATGGTGATAGACTATTCTGCGTCGGCCGCCGAAGCGCTGCAGCTCAGCTAGGCAGGGGCTGGGGAAACCGGTCGACAAAGTCGGCAAGACGACGAACCGCGCGAAATTCGACGGTGGGATCCGCGCAACGAAACGGAGACGGACTTGCGCGGCGCGACCGCTGATCCGAACCAGTATACTCCCTTATCTCCTCTACACGCATCGATCATAGGACACCCCGCCGAGGCGCCTAAACTAATTATAGATCTTAACACTTGACTTAGTAGCCTTTTACGAGCTCCTTGGTTCTTCGAAGCCACCAACTCATTCGACCAGCTTGACGACTACCCGACGCCCGGAGCTTAGCAAGCGGATTCTTAGTCCAGCCCGTTTTAAAAGGCTTTGAATCGAGTATCTATCAAGTATTACAATTGCTTGGTGACGATAAGGAGGAGAAAGGTTTTCCTTAAACCCCGCGGCCCTGCCCCAAAGCACTCGTAAAGCCCGACGTGAGTTCAACGCTCCCCGAAACCATGGGGTCACTAAAACTGACCGATCTATACTTCATAGCTCATGCGCCTACCATCAATATTATGGGCTCGTCTTACCCTCTTAGGGTTCCTCTCCCTGCTGCCCGTCCCAATCCTGGCACAAGGCGGGACCCCAATAGGCATCCCTTCCCTCAACACATTCACCATCCAATCGTCCTCCTCTCAATCCATGTTCTTCTCCACACCGCCTTCCGGACCCGAAGTCACGATCTCAGTAGCCTTCTGTTCAAACAACCAACCTCTACCTCGATTCTTCGTCTCCACCATAAGTGGGCCCAACACCATAGGCCCAAACGACCCAAACTCGCGGGAGATCGCGTTTCAGGATGGTGTAGGCTCGTGGACCGGAGAGGTCCAAAGTGGGGCCACCGTGGCGGCATTTGTCGCGAGTGGAGCCGCGAGGAATTTAGCTTGGACTTTCGAGATTGGTGTTCAGGAAGGGGAATGTGAGTATCTATTCTATCCATTTTAGTCCTTTCCTTAGTGCTGGGTTTATTCCATGGACGCCTTGTGAACCCTGTTTCTGATTCCTCTCTGCCCCCTCGGTCTGCGCACAGCCCCAGCGCATGGTCCCGCAGCAAGCCCACCGATACTCGGAGACACGACCGCCACTCAAGCGCTCGTGTTCTCTCCTACTTTCGAAACCATCAACAATTTACCAATCCCCCAATGGCCCAACTACACTCTACCAGCACTTCGTCCCTCATTCCAGCCACCAGCTTTCGTACCCCCGCACAGCATCGTCATCCTTCCGACTCCATCCACTCTCGACACGTTCCCATTCTATAAATCCGCCTGTGCCCTTCGGGAACTTGCCGAAGTGACCCAAGCCCAAGAACAATTCAACGCGACTGCGGTGCCGATAGTGCGGGACCCGAGTCTAGGCTGGCAAACGCAGTTCCTAATCCCAAATGGCTTAAAGCCCAGCACGAATTACACCGTTTGGGTGACCCAAGGCCCCAAGATCAGCGGTCCGCTGTACATGTACACCAAGTCGGAGTCCTTCAGCCAGTCCTGCGTTTTGGCTCATTCGTTATCTTATTGCCCACTGGTCTCCTACCCAATACCATTACCTGCGTCCAGCTTCAGCTCAACCGATCCGAATGTGACCCCAATCGTGGACGAGAGCACATTACCTGCGGCGATCAACAGTAGCGTTACGGGGTCCTTGCTCAACTTCTCAACTCTTCTCAGCACGTTCCCGTGTGGAAGAGACGTGTACTCCCCGTTACACTCCTGCGCGGACTGTTATGACGCGTACCGCGTCTGGGCATGCTTCGTCTCCTTCCCTCGTTGCACGGAACCTCTACCAGGAGCATCCACGAATCCAACATCGTCAGGTTCCTCAACGATGGCCGACCCTCAAGTTCCATTCGCTCTCAAACCACGGCCAGCCCAATCCTTGCCACGTGCAGCAGGGTTCCCCTCGCCTACGACGGCTTACACGGAATTGCTACCCTGCATTGAATCATGTCAAGCCGTACGCCGAACGTGCCCTCCTTTCCTTGGGTGGGCGTGTCCCGTACCGGACGTTAACGCCGCAGAGAGCTACGCACTGGGTGTGTGGGATAGCTGGAACGGGCTCATCCCTGGCGGAGGGTTTTTGGGGCAAGCAGATATGGGCAACGGGACCGTGAGTGTGACGGATCGGTTTGGGAGGATCTGGTGTAATGGAGCATAAGAGTTGATGCTGGGGCGTGAAATGCGAATGAATGGACTTTATGTATGAATTTTTTATCTTCATTTGGTACTTCATCTCGGTGAACGCTCGACGTGACGGGAATGTGCGGGTTGAGCTCTAACCGAGAGATGGATTTTCTCCTGCTACTCGATTCCCGCTAGCAAAAGACCGCGTACTGTGACATACAATCTATCAAGGTATACATTTAACTGTTTGTTACTGTGCGAGTTTCCTGTGACTCGCGACGCACGCGGTCCGTCAAGCTCAAGTCAACATAAATGAGACCGATCCATCCGGAGTATCTTACGTCAGCATCTGGAAACGTGTGGTCCTTGGCAACCGCTTCATTTCACTATCAATTTCCCCCTGAGTACGTACAACTTTTGAAAGTTATGTTTCAGAGAGGCCCTTTCTTCGTGGGGAAGTCATAGTGGCTTGCCGGCCGTGATTCGGCCAACTATTACAATTTGTCCCACCGGCCCAGTTTTTATAACAGAAAAATAAGTAGAGAATCGACACCCACCGCAACAGTAAATAGCTTATCCCATAGATAATCCATCCCTCATGAGATTTAGAAACCTCTAAACCATTCGTGTCACCCTGGGCGGTGAAGGTGACGAACCTCCATGCGCCCCTCCAATCCGAAGTCATGCCATGTGCTAGCGTAATCAGTAACGATACCATCAGAGCATAATTAACAATCAAATTCTACAATGTAGTCATAATACGAATTTAACCGCAGGCCACCTCCAAGATGCAAAGCCTACAAGGACAATGTAGCAGTCCAGCAACGGGGACGCTTTCACGGCACTGGAACGATGATCAAACATAGGGTAGAGGAACAGTATGACCATTTGAAAACATTACATAGCAGGTAAGTGCATATACATATGTTTTTTCTGAGGTTTGAGATCGTTTCGACATATCGCGGTATGCATACCAGAATTATCTACAATCCCAACAGAACTCCCGAGGTTCGTTACCTCATGAGATCAAAAAAGCCTACATTCTCAGGGTATCTCATCCTGAGCTGTTGTGGAACACCCTGGACCTGTCACTGGCGAGGCGGTACCATCCGGCACTGGCTGAGACAGAGAATTCTGTGTTTCCGTCGATTTCTCTAGATCTTGAAAGTATTCGTGGATCTTTGCGCAAGCCTCGCTCATCTCTCGGCCTGTCCTTGTGAAAAATTTGCAACCTTCTATATATGCCACCTTCGCTTCCTCCAGCTTGTTTTGCGCAAGGTATGCTGTTATCAATGCGTCCAATGCTTCTTCTTCACCGTCTTCGTCAGCACAGCTAGCATACGCATTTCTCGTGCGAGCGAAGCACTCCTCCGCCTCGTTATGGCGACCCTGATCAAAGTACACCTTTCCAAGGCTCAGCAACGCTCTTGCCTCTCCGCCGACATCGCCCGTGCTTAACGAAATCGCTTGAGCGCGCTGGTGAAACTCCTCTGCTTTGGAGTACATGCCCCAAGCGAGATGGATGATGCCAAGTAGATTTAACGCCTCTGCGCGACGTGCATCCTGACCGGAGCTGGCGAGTGCGGCTTCCGCTTGATTTAGTGCATCTGCTGCTTGGACGTCTTTTGATTGAGATAGAAAGATCGATGCCAACAGAAGGGAAGCTGCGGCTTGACCTTCTTCGTCAGCTAAGCTGTTCCAAATGATAAGGGCTTCGGACACAGCATTCTCAGCCTCCGCGTATTTGTGCTGAAAATTTTGGGCTCCTCCAAGTGCGTAAAGAGTTTCGGCTTTGCCGTTGCGATCATCAGCAAGGTCATAAGCGGCAATCGCTTTGAGGTAGAAGGTTTCCATTTCAGCGTATTTTCCTTGGTCGTGGAAAACCCCTCCGAGGTTGCGCGAGACCCTTGCCATACCGATATTGTGGCCGAGACGAAGGTAGATCTGGTAGGCGGTGTTTAAAGCCTCCTGAGCCTCTGCATACTTCAACTCTGCATAGAAAGTTCCACCGAGACCGTCCAACGCGGCTGCCACGCCCAAGGAATTGCAAATGCGAGAGTGGATCTCGTGCGCTTCCTTGAAAGCATCCTGGGCCTCTAGATATCTACCCTGAGCGTGATAAGTCATACCGATACCGTTCAAGGCGTTCGCCCTACCCAGGGCATATTCGATACGAGAGTGGATCTCGTGCGCTTTTTTGAAAGCCTCCTCGGCCTCTTGATACCTCGACCGAGCATAGTAGGTTTCTCCCAGACCGTCCAACGCGTTTGCGACGCCGATTTCGCCCCTAATCCGAAGGAATATCTGATGCGCTTCCTTGAAAGCCTCTTCTGCCTCTTGGTACCTCGACTGAGCACAATAGACGTGCCCTAAACCCTCTATCGCACTTGCTGAGCCCGAATCATTGCCAATGCAACTATGGATTTTATAGGCGGAGTTGAAAGCGTCCTGGGCCTCTAGATATTTCGATTGAGCGTGGCAGGTCCTTCCCAGACCGCTGAACGCGTTCGCCACGCCCACAGCATTTTCGATGCGGGAGTGGATCTGGTGTGCTTCTCTGAAGGCATTTTCTGCCTCCTGAAACCTCGACTGGTCGTGGCATGTCTTGCCCAGACCGTCCAATGCGTTTGCCGCCCCCAATTCGTTGCCAATACGAGAGTGTATCTCGTGAGATTCCCTCAAAACCTCCTCTGCCTCTTGATACTTTGATCTTGCCCGATGGATCTCCCCCAAACTGTCTAACGCGGTCGCCGCGCCTAGGTCGTTGCCTACGCGGGAATGAATTTGGTGTGCCTCTCTCAAAGCCTTCTCCGCCTCTTGATACCTCGACTCAGCCCGGTAGATCTCTCCCAGGCCATACAACGTGTCCGCCAGACCTATACCATTGCCGTCGCGAGAGTGGATTTCGTGCGCCTGTTTGAAAGCCTCTTTTGCCTCCCGATACATCGACTGAGCACGATAGGTCTGTCCCAAACCTTCCAAAGAATTTGCTGAGCCCGAGTCGTTGCCGATACGAGAGTGGATCTCGTGCGCTTCCTTGAAAGTCTTCTCCGCCTCTCGGTACATCAATAAAAGACGGTAGACTTGTCCCAGGCCGTCCAACGCATTCGCCGTACCCAGGTCGTTGTGGATGTGGGAGTGCATTATGTGTGCTTGTATGAAAGCATCTCGAGCGTCTTGATATTTCGACTGTGCACGGTAGATCTGTCCCAGACCCTGCAATGAGTTCGCTGCACCTAGTTTGTTGCCGGTGCGAGAGTGGATCTTCTGCGCTTCACTGTAAGCCTTCGCTGCATCTGTATACTTTGACTGAGCACGATAGACCTGCCCCAGGCCGTTCAATGCGTTTGCTTCAACTCTTTCGTCTCTAGTTCGAGAGGCAACATTGGCCGCGGATTGGTACTGGGACTCAGCCATTGCCATGTTGCCCTGATAGAGATACATCTTCCCCAACTCATTCAATAAGGACGCGGAGCGCACTTTCGCACCGTCAGTGGTAGAGGGCGAAGGTACTTCAGACGGCTGAATTACTGTGAGTATATGCAATCCTGAGATGGCCCAGTGAAGGACTCACTATGAAGCGGACCCGTTGCCAAAAAGTGGAAGCATCGATCCTTCTGGCTGGCTTTGAAATCCAACAATCTGACATCAGATTGCAGAGCGTCAGAATCTGAGAGAGCTGAGCATCGCCCCGAATTGCAGGAAGTTGTCCTTTCAGGACACGATATGTAATCGGTCCAATAGTAGAGAGTTCTTCAAACGGAAATCTACCAGTCACTATCTGAAACATAACATCACAGGTGAGCTGAGCTGCAGCGAGAACTCCAGGTTTGGGATCGACTTACTTCCCAGCATATCCAGCCTACCGCCCACATGTCGCTGAGTATGTCCTGTACCCCATTATTCAGCACCTCAGGAGCTGTCCATCGCAAGGAAAACGCCGGATCTGGTAAAGTGAGCTCCAAATTGTTATCGATAAGCTTGATTTCTGGAGACTTGAACTCCTCGGCTCCATCATCTTCGACCGTTGGGAGCGGTGATTCGCTCACATCTTCCGCCGTTGCGCGGACACATCGTTGGATTCGTGCGGATCCGAAGTCTGTGATAATTGCATGGTAGGATGAGTTGACTAAGATGTTTAGCTGCGTAGTGGGTCCTTTAACGCGGGACCTCTCCAAGGGTAAATCCACAAGCTCACCGACTTGAGGTCGCCGTGGCAGATTGGATGAACCCTGGTATGGAGGTATTCCACCCCGTTGATCACGTCCTGGATCTATTTCCGTGAGCCCCTTAGTTGAATTGAGTGGGGTCGTGGCCGATCTACTCACTAAAGAAATGCGCTCTGGAATGTCCCATTCTCCGGATCCGGAATGCACAAACTCTCGGACGTTCCCGTTCGCTTCCCAGGGTAAAACGATCCAAGCGACCCCTTTCCATATGTCTTCAACAAAACCAAAAAGTTTGATAATGTTGGGCTGATTAAGTGTCGCCATTATACTGAGTTCGTTGACGAATGACTGATAGACAGCGATCAGAATGGAGAAGGCAATGCTTGAACAACACCTCCACCTTGAAAAACCTAGCCGTTTCCCCAACATCCGCCCAGTCCCATTCAAGCTTCTTTATTGCCAGTTTTATCTCTAAGAGATCATTCAAGAGTTGTCCGGGGATCGATGTCTCGATGTCTTCGCGCGGAATGATACTCCCAAGCATGATGGTGCCTTGTCCACCCTTTATAGGTGGTGCGGTTTCTGTCGTTACGATTCTTCTCTGATCGATCCGTTGACTTTCTATCTCGCTGAGAACCTTCCACTTCAAGGTCCGCTTCAGTCATGATGCTGGACTTGATTTATGAGAAGGACGTACGGCATTGCCAAATGGGTCTAGGGGCTCTCCGGGCTGGAGCGCCATCTCGTTTACAATTCTAGACGAAGTTGAACACAATTGAATATGGCTCCGGAGAGAATGGAGTGCAAATTTTACGGGGTGGGGACTTGACGATGGCTGGAAAGAGGGGAAAGAATTCTCGATCGTTGAAAGACGATGTGAGCTCATTCGCCCGCTTTTCACGTCAAGCCCACATGTTAAGGTGAGGCATCCCTTTCACAATGTATCAACACGTTCTGCAGAACCATTGTGCAATTTATCCTTAGAATTTCTTTGTAGAAACATGAGCTTCCACGACGCGTCTTCCTCTGCCCCGAGTTCAGTCACATTCCGAGAGTAAGGGTGGCTTCCGCCCAAACCCCGGGCTTCATTCTCGGATACTTACCTCAAGGGTTTCTACTCCAATTGGTTCCTTGGACTGAGGGGATAGCCTTGCACAAGGGAAGGTCGGCGATGCCCGAAATACGAACGCGCGGCCCCTGAATCCTGATACACCGAAAGAGCGTTTTATACCCTCCGTTGAATCCCGTAGCATGTGAGGCCGCCCACTCGTTGCGTTCGGTAGTCCTAAAAAGACCGAAAGCTTTACTCGCAAGGAGAAATAGTCTATTTTCGGCACCGCTAGTCGCGTGTGTGAAGGAGCATCAGGTACTTCCAGCGAGCGTGCTCCCTTATCGCCGGCGACTCGGCGGCCTTCTATGGGTGAGGGTCCTTCAACTAAACGCATCACATGGCCTGATCCTCCCTCGAAACACCCCACACCCACGAAACTTTCGCACAGAACATTGGGATGAAGCGATGGAAGGCTACTTGCTACAGTGGGTTGGCAGATCTCAAGTTAATCCAAGATGCTTCGGGAGCACTCCGAACACAGCGCTCCCAGGTCTTCTGAATGACGAGTGAATGTAAACCTGGGGTAAGCTTCCTCCCCCATTATGTACTTAGATGCTCAGACATCTGGATGTGGTGTTTGTGGTTGCTCCTCCAAACGGAAGCCATGTGTTGCAGCTGGCCCGTCTTAGTAGGTGGATACGCGTCAAATGCCTTAGCTTTGTGTCATTCAAGAACTCCGCGTTCACCAATAAATATTAAGGCAACACACAACATAAAACCTGTGCTTCAGCGAAGGGACCGCCTTATCGTCCGCCGACTCGTAACCTCCGGGCCGTAGGTCAGAGCTACCAAGTCCCCGACCCTCCGATTGAACGAAGCCAGAGGGAGGGTTTTGTGTCCAGGCACAGCATAGCCGTTCCGCTCCGAAACCCCTGACGTCACCTCCGCGTTCTCCCGGACAAGCGTGAGACCGTTATGCCCGTTTACTCCGCTCTCTCCTTCCCCTCTAGCTGCTGCGCTGAATAGACTACTAGCAGAGGTTGCCAATTGCCGCGAAGCATCAGCTTCCTCGCATATTTTCATTCAAAACAGCCTTGTGCGCTTCCTATGTACTTTCGTTCTCGTTATGCATTCTCTTCATGAAGTAATCATTCTCCGAACTTTCCAAACTTCCGCTGGTGTCGCGTTTCCAATTCCTCGCCCTACCTGTCTCCTCCCTACCCACTCACAAAGAATTTCTTGGTGACTACAAACGAACATCACAGGAATGAGATCTTATAAGGTATAGTCGGGGAAGGGAGCGTGTGCCGCTACCGTTGTGGGATGACGTTGCACAATAACTTTCTCGCGTCTCGGCGGCGATAGCCGGCGAACGCGAGGCCTTCGCCTCGTCACGAATTCCGAGACGGGTTCTTTCGCGGCTATTCGTGTAGACTAACTAGTAGATACACGCCGAGACATCAAACCAGTTTTGGAGTTGGTGATAATTTCCCAAAGAGGCACCCAAGAGTCAATCCGATTGATGAGGGTGGCTAATTGGCCATCATCTCCGTGTGTAATATATTTATAGCCAAGCTTATTGAATCATACGATATGCGCTTCCTGGCCAGAGGGTCGGGGAAATGGCGCCTGCGCACTCCGCTACGATATTTTAGTTCCAGACGACCTTCCACAGCACCTGAAGTACGGTGGAAATCATGAAGGCTAAAACGCCGTGCTCCTACGTCCCACGGTTGGTGTGATGTCTCGAACCAACCAATGAGCCGCCTGCCTTTCCGTGCGCCCCTCGCTGCGTGCTGAGATATGCAGGTCAACAATCATTACTGCAAGGATAAATGGCAGCGTCTGGATATGGGTACTGTGTAGTAAACTGTTCTGGACTTGGCTTGTGAGTAACATATTTGAGGGCTCTTGGCGGCATCTAGATAGCGATGAGGAGTGGTCATCACTACATCCCACACCAAAGTTGCGCACAGAGTCTCATACTCCGGTAGAATAGCTTTACCTCCGGCGAAGGCGTCTCAGCGGCGACAGCCGTCGAACGCGACACATCGCCCCGGCACCTGGTAGACCTTGGAAAAGCCACGCTCATATCGACTGTTACTTCGAGCAAGGCCCATCTTTATGCGGAATGATGCCCTTGTCAATATGGAAAGTGCCGATCTGAGCGGCGAGCGACCCTTTGTCGCTTCCCATCGACGTTGCAAGTTTCTACTCTCCCACGGTTGGTGTAATTCACCTATCGCCAGACAGCAATCATTTGAGATCCATTCATCTCATCCTCATTCCTGGACCCCCAGAGCCGATGAGATCAAACTCATAGCGTTACCTTTCACTGAAAATACATTCCTGCAATCTAGAGTCCGCACCAACGCAGCCAGAGGAAGGCAACACCGTAACTGGGCGTGGCAGCCGCCGCATGCGGTTGTTGATACTAGCACATATGCTATGCAGTCAGTAACTCATGCCAAGGATCAGAGAATCTTCTCTCTCTCGGAATGTAGGCTTGGGCTACTCGATAACGCCTAAAGTAAAGAGGGTGATCTCAAAGAAACACCGGCCACAGCTTTCATCCCCCGCCTTCCCAAGCTGCTTACCGCCCCCAGGCCCGCGCACTGTGTATGTAGAGTCACAGCCTTGAATACGCCTTTCAAGGACTATGATTGAGCCTACGTTTCTACCTCTTGAAACCTACCATCAGAACGTGGCGGTTTCCAGGGTCGTGTCGCGCCGCCTTTATCCAAACAAACACCGACTCGACTCCCAGCACTACCTTTGTTTAATCACATCCTCGCCCTTCAGTTGCCGTAGCGACTGAAACTTCATCGCGAAGGGCGAAAGGCCGTTCATTCGCTAACTCTCCCTGAATCCTTTAAACTCACACCGACCCACCAATCACGATGACAAGCTGGTGGATGTTCTGTGTACTCAGGCCCTGGCCCATCGCACTGCTTGTCGATCGCTAAGTGCTTCAGCCGAGAGGGTTTTGTGCTTTCCGCAGACTTAGTAGAACAGCTCCTTTCAAAAAAAAAGCTCCCCGTTGCTTCCTGTCCTTGACGACTTCACATCTGCATCGTGAAGATGGGGTCCGGAGTTATTCAGCGGCTGTGATGCTTGGTATATAAACGAGATGTGATTTTAAAGTCGTGTCCTCAGCTTTTACGATTTCTCGCTTTTCTATCTGCTTCTGCATCACAGCGATACCGTCTTGCACTTAGACATACACGAGTCTAATAGGACTGTTAGGCAGGGTGAGCCCCAAGCTTCGCACTATTTTCTGGTCAACATCCCTGCCTTGACTAGAATTGTCCTCACGCATATGGCTTCTGTCTCTTCATAGATTCTCGACACTCAAAACACGATGACGCTCAACCGCCCAATGAATACTTGGCACTGCGTACGCTGCCATGGCACCTATACCCGCGCCGAAAATGCCAATGCAGATGAAAGCATGAAGTGCACTATTCCACATGTCTGGGGTAGCCCAACCCTCCTCCCAGCATCAACTAATCTATCATCACGCGAGCCCCGTTACATCCGTGAAGCGTTGTGCTGTCCGGGCGTCTGTAGGACGGAGGTCCACCTCCCCAACGGCTCGAAGGAAGTGTCGGGCGACGTCACCGAGAGCTACTGCTTCGAGGGGAAGCACACAACAAACCCAAAGCAGGTCGGGTATAATGGAATCTCGGTGAAGGGTTGCGGGAAAGTTCATTCTTCATGACATGGTCTTTGCTCGAAGGCTCCTATTTCGTTACATTTTCTGTCCCCAAACCCAAGAGATTGTTGGGAATTTAGGAGCACAGAAGAATAGGACGACTTCCAATAGGAGATCTCCCCCCGGGTAATACTCCTTCACCCCTTGGAGTATCAGCTGTATTATAAATGGCAGTTCAATTATTAGCTACGGTTGAATAATAACGAGAAATTATGTATTATATTCTTTCCCCCTCGTGCCAACGTCCCCCCTCTCCGAGAAAATACCAACAGAGATAGTGAAACTAACTGCAGAATCCCATCTATATATTGAGAAGCCTATACAATAACGACGCTGCGAACACATCCACCCATGCCTAAAAACCGCGGGATAAGGTTCCCATTGGTTTACCACAAGTCGACACTTCAAACCCCACCACCATCACGCCATCCGATTTCGTCAACACCATTATAAGTGAGAGCTTTTTGCTCGAATTTTGAATTTCTGCTTAGGGCTAGTGTTCGAGATCTTCGTCACCATATCAACCTCAATGGGTATCTCGGGGGACGGCTTCAGCGGTCTGCCAACAGAGCTCCTCTGCCACATCTTCTGCCAATGCATTGCTCTAGAGACCGCCTGAAGAGACCCATGCAGGCTTCTGCTAGTCTACACTCAACGGCGGAAGTCCGTAGAGGGCCCGCCATTGTTGTGGACAGGCATATCGGCGCTCGATGGCCCACCGTATGTCCGCCGAGCTCTCGAGAAGTTCAAAGGAGTCATGATCGGCCTCGAGAGTATGACACTCGGCAAAGGGGACGTGAAGCTGGAGGTCTTCCTCTTTGAACCTGGTCCGCACATTGCTCGTTAGCGATTTCTGAATACAGTGGTCGGGTGCCATCCGCAACAGTTGGAACGTGCGTTGGTCCCGCTCACCACGACACAGGCTCCCAGTCTGGAGACCTGAGATTACGTGTGCTTGATCCGGCTTATCCAGTATATGTAAACACGATACCTCTCTTCGGCGGAGCTCCTGCTCCTTCAACTGTCAGAGAACTCGATCGCCATAGGATCCAAGTGGCAGTCGAACCCCTCAGGCTCTCGGACCTGTTGTCGCTTGATCTGACAAGTCTGGAGACCATATCAACACCGCAGCTTTTGAGATACTTGGTAGTTCCCTGTGGTTGGAGAATCTCAGCCTGGACCAGAATACGGGAGTGAAGGCTATCGGGTCTCAATCATTGACCATAATCTGTTGCGCCAGATGGAGCTATCGAAGCTCGTTTCTCTATCACTTGGATGGATGGACCACGGGGAGACTAACTGTATTCTTTCAAGTATTCATATCTCAAGTCATCGCCATGTCTTCCTTTACGACGAGCTTCGCGGGGTTAGCGCTTGGTCTGCCATTTTTACCTCTGCCGTCCACACATCCTCCACTCGACCGTTCCAATCGCCGATCTCCCGTCCTCAGCCATTAGGGTGGAGGTAAATTATTATGGCCACCGTATAATCCAACTCCGCTAGACCTCGAGCTCGTCGTGGATGAGGAAGACCAGATCCAAGGAATTTTAGGTTGGCTGGTGGACGGCCTCGGGTCGGAGGCTGCAGAATGTCCGTTTCACCTAACACTCAACTCATCAGACGTGCATGCAGTACGCTTAGCTGCATTACCCTCCCCCCTGGTCGTCAGGCACCTCTCAATCTCAAATTCGTGGTCTGGGACTCTGAGTGGGTCTCTCTACACCGCAATGATTCGGCCACCAGGACCCACGTCGCCGGGATGGCTTTCCCCACAAATGGAGAGCCTTAGCGTCCGATTTAAAAGCCTCAAGTCTCGATGGCAACTCATCTCCATGCTGAGAAGTCGATACGAAGAAGCAATTGTAGGAGGCGAGACCGAATCAAGATGCCCGATGAAGCTGCAATCCGTCGAGTTACGAGGTTTCCCCAGGGCTGAGGGACTAGTGGAGGAAATAGGAGGGATAATTGGTGTGTTTTGGGCCGATGAAGTGACGAACCTTGGGGCGTCCGGAATCCCGGAAGTATCTAAAAAATTTGCTATGCATTGAGCTACTCCAAAATGACCATGCACCCGAGTGAATACTCAGGCTTGTACGCCCTTACGGGGAGCCGCACAGTCCCATGATTGAGTATCATTTCAAAGGTAATTGGCGATTGCGGTGCTAAATTCTTCAATCTTGGCCAGCGGGCGAGAGCCACTGCGCGTCACATCCATCCTATGAAAAACTTGACATTGTATGTTCTTATGGGGTCAATAGCCGTTGAGTTACTCGTCAACCCTTAGCCGAAGTCCGGTTATCTTCGAGTCCCCGCGGATCTACTCCCCCCGGTTAGTGCAATATCTCAGAGTGACCAATCAACGGTGGACCTTCCCTAGGAGTGCACTGCTCATCATTCAAGTGACACAGGACAGGTGATGCATATCTGCAGAATAGGCTATCATGCGACACGTCATATTCCCGCCAGCTACCTCGCGCCCGCCTCTGCAGTTGTAAAGAAGCCACCTCAGCCCTTCGGTCCCAACGTCATACCCTCCATTCTAGGCTTAGACATACTTAGTTGATTGGTGGACCTCTATCAAGACCACCAGCATCAACGTCAGGAGTGAATACATGCAAATGAACACTGGCTGGCTTCCTGTGGTCCTTCCGCAGGGGCTCGAAAGGTCCGGTCTGTCGGGAGGCTGCTTCATGCCATGGTGCAGGCCAAAGTAGCGTTTGGCAGGTCGCCGACAACAATTGCGCTCATCAAAGTTTATGCGCCATAAGGACACTACATGTGAAGCTCCGGAGCGGAATGAAGTCACCGTCTCTTGGACTGAACAGCTAACGCGAGGCTTTCTTCGTGTCATCAACAAAAGATAGAGACAGGTTCAGAACATTCATCGCTCTTTCATGGCTCAGCCGATGTCCCGAGCAACCTACCGTCGATCGTCGGAAGGACGACGTTGCAAGGGCTAGAGAGCGTCGCTTATTGTCGGATGGGCGACGTTCGGCAAACTCGGCAGGAGGACGAACCGCGCGAACATCGACAGGCCGACTCGGAAACTGACAATCTCCCTTACCCCCTACAAGCATGATTATTCCGGCACTCCGCCATGGCGACCAAAACTAATTTTAGATATCACAAATGCTCGATCTAATATTCCTCGCAAGCTACTTGTTGCTTTGGACTTATCAACCCATTCAAACAGCCCGCCGGCGCTTCGACGCCTGAGGGCTTAGCAAGGAGTTTCTTCCATCCGACCCACACCCAGAGATTCAGATTGAGGTATCAATAAACTCCGACCATCACTTGGCGATCAAAACGCGGAGAAAGGCTTCCCCTTTAACGCGAGCTCCCTCCTTATGGCACGAACCGAGCTGTGAGTACAACACCCTCCAGAACCATCGGTAACTGAACGACACATTTTGCTTCTTCCTATCGCAATACAGATCCGAAATCACCATCTCACCTACCTTCTGTTCAAACAACCAAACGCTCCCTCGGTTCTTCGTTCTCAACCACAAGTGGTCCCAACGTTATAGGTCGCAATTACCCGAACTCGCAGGAGGTTACTTTACAGGTGGTATAGGCCCGTTGACTGGAGAAGTTTGAAGTGGAGCTCCAGCGTAGCGGCGTTTGTCGCGAGTGGGGCGGCGAAGAATTTGGCTTGGACGTTCGAGTTTGGAGTTCAGGAAGGGGAATGTAAGTACCGATTTTATCCCTTTTAGTCTTCCATTTGGTACTGAAGTTACTCTATGCACACATTTGAACCCTTCTTCTGCCTTCTATCTGTCCCCTTCGGTCTCGGTACAGCCCCAGCGCATAGTTCCGCAGCAAACCCACCGATACTCGGAGACATGACCGCCACACAAGCCATCGCATTCTCCCCTACTCTCAAAACTATCAAAAATGTACCAAACCCGAAAATGGCCCAACGACACTCTCCCAGCACGTCGTCCCACATTCCAGCCACCAGCTTTCGTACCCGCACAGAATCATCTTTCCGGATCCGCCCACACTCGACACGTTCCCATTCTACAGACGCTCTTGTGCCCTTCGGGGACTAGCCGAAGTGATCCAAGCCAGGAGCAATTCGATGCGACTGCGGTGCCGATAGTACGAGACCCGAGCCTAGTAGGCTGGCAAACGTAGTTCCTCATCCCAGATGGATTGAAGCCCAGCACGAATTACACCGTTCGGATGACCCAGGGCCCCAAGATCAGCGGTCCCCTGCACATGTACACCAAGTCGGAATGCTTCAGCCAATCCCGCGGTTTAACTCATTTGTCATCCTGTTGCCCGCTGGCCTCAATCCCATTACCAGCGTCCAGCTTCAGCTCAATCGATCCTTCTGTGACGTCTACCGTGGACGAGAGCACGTAACATGCGGCGATTAACAATAGCTTTACCTGGTCCTTGACCAACTTATCGATTCTGCTCTCCGCGTTCCTGTGTGGGAGAGACCTGCACCCTCCATTAAACTCTTGCGCGGACTCCTACGACGGGTACCATGTCTCGGCATCCTTCGCCTCCTTCCTCCGTTGCACGGAACCTCTGCCAAGAGTACCCATGACGCCAACATCGCCAGGTTCCTCAACGACGGCCAATCCGCACGCCCCATTCGCTCTCAAACCACGGCCGGCAGAATCCTTGCCACGTGCAGCAAGGTTCCCCACGCCTATGACGACTTCCACGGAATTGCTACCCTCCATTGAACCATGTCAAGTCGTACGCCGAATCTGTCCTTCTTTGCGTGGATGGGCATGTCCCGCCCCGGACGTGAACACAGCGGAGAGCTACGCACTGGGTGTGTGGGATAGCTGGAATGGGTTCATCCCTGGCGGAGGGCTGTGAGGACAGGCGGATATGGGGAACCGATCGGTTAGTGTGACGGACCGGTATGGGAGGATTTGGTGTAACGGATCGTAAAGAGTTTATGGTAAGTGGTGAAGGCGAAGATGGACGTTTTACATAAATAGTATGTTTTGCTGTCTTAAGGATATTAGTGCAATCCTTCCTGTTCTGATCGAGCGAGCTCGGCGAGATTAGACTTATTGCGCTCGCCCTCCTAGATCATAGATAGGCTGCGTGGAGGGGTCGATCAAGTGTTCCACGATGACCCCGTGAGTACCCGGTGGCGCAAGTAGTCACAGAGCCTATGTCACCTCTTCAATGAAATCACACGCCCACCACGCACGAGCGCCATTGCGGGAATACAGGAAGCAAAGAAGCGCTTTCTGGAGTGGAAAATATCGCCTCCACGTGCCTAATAAGGCAAGTGTAAAGGGGTTTTTGCTGGGATCGATTGCGGCAAAATTCCCTCGTGAGATAACGCTTTGCGCGCTGTGGAAGGCGACGAATAGCATTCGCTGATTCAATTCTCTCGGGCGTGATTAATCTTGACTCTAGGTGGCTGCATCCTTATTTAACGTCGGACTATGTAGATATTTGCAAGACCCCTCGTCCCCGTTTGTCAAAAGAAATCTCCTGTTACCCTCGCCCACGATTTTCCCCTCACTATTCCCAACCGTACCCACTTTAGCTCGGCATGACGGACGACTTGACATCTCACCTTGCAGAACCTCAAGACCCATTCGGCAAGGCTGTGAGTCTTCCCTATATCTATGTGTGTATTTCCGGGAATAGGGGAATGGCGACTTAGGCGGGTCCTTGCAGCGGAACATCCTCAACGGAATGTCGGAGCACCGAATTGATCCAACAAGAATCAAAACGAGAACATCCAAACCAGCCTTCAAAGGTGGGCAGGGCGCAATCTTCATTGGGACTATGACTTCTCTCGAGGAAGTCCCCGCATGGATCCCTGAACAAGTCCGACAAAGCTCCCATGGGACCAGAGTGGCAATCAAAAAGTTCGAATGGGATCGTGATGACGTCGAACAATCGGCCAAGTTTTTCAAAGTAAAGTCGTTGTCATCGATCACTTTGCTGTTCTGACTGCTCCTCATCAGTCGTTCGCCAACGAAGTTGGTATCATGGCGGTGCTTTCCCATCCCAACATTGTCCGTTTCCTTGGCTTTGTTGAAGACGTGCAGGAGGGTGATGCTTGGATCGTACTGCCTTGGGAAGCGAACGGAAACGTTCGAGAGTTTTTACAGTCAGGAACATGGGACATTCCTGAGCGTATCTCACTCGTAAGTCGAATGTAAGGCTTGCTTAAGGGGAGTAGGATTAATCGAATACCGGCTTAGATTCAGGATGTCGTAGGTGGGGTGGAGTACTTACACACGAGGCAGCCTCCTATCTGCCACGGCGACCTCAAGTCGGTGAGCCTGTGGAGTCATTTTTCAACATATGCTCCGCTAATCGTGCTTGGAGTCAGCTAAACATCCTTATCAATCGCTCAAATCGTGCGGTGATCACCGACTTTGGATCATCCCGGATAAGAGAAAACGCCAATGCCATGGAAGGAGATAGTGCGTCGGAGCTGCCTGACCACGGCGTCTACGATGGCCCCGGTCAAGAATTACCACCTCCCAAAATCGAACTCAGCGCGAACACGTTGGAGCTTACTTTAACTGGACCTGGGTTTTCTCTCCGATGGACAGCGCCCGAAGTGCTGGACGACGGGGTACAGGATTTACCCAGTGATATGTGGGCCATCGGCTGGATTTGCTGGGAAGTAAGTTCGCCATCGGTGGAGAATACTCACAACATTTGCTTATCTGCCATACTATATACTCAGATCGTGACCGGGAAAATCCCTTTCGAAGAACTTAATGCCCAGGGGTCCATTATAATGCACGTAATGAAGGGGCAATTGCCAACCATCCGAGAGGATGCCCAACTGTCCTACGTCCTCAGTCTTTGTGGCCTAATGTCTGACTGTTGGATCTCACGTCCAGCCGCAAGGATAACGGCTTCGATCTTTCGGCAAAAAATTCGCTTTCTGGTGAGCGCCTTGATGCACGCTCACAATCTCGACGCTTAAACGAAGCGTCTGCTAGCCAAGTGAAGTACCAACGAGACCTTCCTACGATGACACGAAAGTACGCTCTGCAAGACTGCTCGTGGAGCTGGGCAACATGTATCTTGGTCAGAACAATTTAACGATGGCCGAGACCGAGTACCGGTCGGCTATCGATGCTGCTACCCGAACGAAAAATCATCCTGCTTTGGCGGATGCGTGGAGCGGTTTGGGAGATATTTATGGACTTCAGTCGAGGCATCAAGAGGCCGAAAATGCTTTGAAGGAAGCGTATGCGCTCCACTCTTTCACCGGATCTGAACAGGGCACGGCGCATGTATTGGCGAGTTTGGGGGAGATCTACCGCGCTCAGTCGAATTTTCCAGAGGCGGAAAAAGCTTTGAGAGAGGCGCACACGATTAACTCTCGCATCGGAGATGAGCTGGGTGCAGCGAACGCGTTGATCGCTCTGGGACAGATCTACGATTCTCAATCAAAGTATCAAGAGGCTGAGAAAGCTTTCAAGAAAGCATACGAGATCTACTCGCGCTTGGGCTACGATAATGGCACAGCCGACGCGTTAGCCGGCCTGGGACAAACGCACAAACTTCAAGCGAGGAATCAAGAGGCGGAGAGGGCTTTCAAGGAAGCGTACGAGATCTTCTCTCACATCGGGAACAAACTGGGTGCCGCGAACACGTTGAGCAGTTTGGGACAGACATACGGTGCTCAATCGAGGCATCAGGAGGCGGAGAAGTCTTTCAAGGAAGCGCACAAGATCCACTCGGGCATTGGTCATGAGCAAGGTGCAGCGAACGCTTTAGACGGTTTGGGAGACATCTACCGTACTCAGTCAAGGTTTCAAGAGGCGGAGAAAGTTTGGAAGGAGGCGTGCGAGATCCACTCTCGCATTGGGAATCAGCTTGGGGCGGGGAGCACGTTTATCGGTCTAGGACAGATCTACGGTGCTCAATCTAAGTATCAAGATTCCGAAAAGGCTTTGACGGAAGCGCGCCAGATCTACTCTCGCATAGGCCATGATCTGGGTGTGGCGAACGCGTTAAGCAATCTGGGACAGAACTACGTTGGTCAGTGGAGGAATCAAGAGGCGGAGAGGGTTTCGGCCGAGGCGCGCGAGATTTACTCTCGCATAGGGGATGAGCTTGGGGCTGCCAATATGTTAAGCGCCCTGGGGCACATCTACGCTACTCAGTCAAGGAACCGAGAGGCGGAGAAGGCATTGTGGGAAGCCCATGGGATCCACTCTCGCATCGGCAGTGAACTGGGCATTGCGGCCACTTTGAGCAGTTTGGGTGAACTGTACGCTGATCAGTCTAGGAACCAAGAGGCGGAGAAGACTTTAAGGGAAGCACACGAGATTCACGCTCGTATTGGGAACGAACGGGGGGCAGCAACCGCGCTCACCCATCTAGGGTATATCTACCATGTGCAGTCAAGGATTCAGGACGCGGAGAGGACATTGAAGAAAGCGTATGAGATCCACTCTCGTATCGGCAGTGTTGCGGGCGCGGCAAACGCCTTGGGCAACCTGGGAGGGGTCTACATTACTCAGTCAAGATATCAAGAGGCGGAAAAGGCTGTGAAGGAGTCGTACGAGATTAACTCTCGTGTTGGTAATGATGGGGGCGCGGCAGCCGCATTGCAGACTTTGGGAGAGATCTACGGTGCTCAGTCGCGTTATCAGGATGCCGAAAAGGTTTTGAAGGAAGCACATGAGATTCACTCCCGGATCGGCAGTACGCTAGGCGTCGGGACTTCCCTCAGCAGCCTTGGCAGGGTTTATAACAACCAGCGCAAATATGAGGACGCCAGGTCATCGCTTCGCCATGCACTCACTGCCTACCGGCGCACCGATCCGTGTTATGGCCGAGCCAGAGCACTGCTCATACTTGCCCAACTCGATAACATGGAAAAGAAGTATCACCAAGCGCAAGACTTACTGGAAGAAGCGGTTCCCATTTACATCAGCATCGGCGATAACGAGGGCCAAGCGAATGCGTCGGGTCTTCTTGCAGAAGTCCTCGAGTCTCGATCAAAATATGGCGAGGCAGCGGAAGCTCTAATTCAAGCGGAAGCCGCATCTGCTCGACTAGGTGACGATGCTCGGCGTGCAGCGTTACTTAATCGACTGGGGGAGATGTACCGCCTGCAAGCCAAGTACTCCAAAGCCGAGGAGTCCTTTCACCTGGCGCGAGCTCTGTTCTCTAGCATGTGCGACTGGCGTATCACAGTAGCCGTGTTAGATCGTCTCAAAACGTTGTACAACCCTCAACGATGGCCCCAACATGCAATGACGTATTTCACTATAGTCCAGCCCATAATCAGTACGCTTACGGGCGAAATGATGGCCTTGAATGGATTGATGAAAGCCTGCTTCAAAAAGAAGAAATTCGCCGAGTTACGGACGCATTACCTCAACGCTCGCGCGATTGAGATTCGAATGGGCGTGCCAATGAGCGACCTTTGTACCACCACCTGGCAACTCTTCCAGGATCCGTAGCGCCCCATCGTGTAGTACTCTGACGTCGTAGGAGTTGGGACTTTCATTGTATTGCTTCGTGATCTGGTAAGAATGGGCAGACGGCCCTTGAGAGCCCTAGTGCGTAGCTAACGACGGTTATTCTGCAGGCCGTCTAATTCCCCAGATTACTTATGATTTCCCTCCAAGCACTTCCATTATTTTCTTCATACACGCGTTCCAACATCCCCTACTATGCTTCACTGCCTTCCATGCTTGTATGACTTGTCTGGCGGGCCCGCCTCACTTTTGAAACCAAGCGTTCCGTTTCTTGTACCCTAATACTAAACTTGTTGTATATATGACATTGTGAACACTGGCACCTTTCGTGTAGGCTTAACATCACATTACTGCTGCATCAAATAAGATGTGATGGTTTGCCGTTTAATCAAGGGATCCACGCTCTCAGTCGATCACCGAGGCAAGGGTATAACGATCGCGTCATGCGGATAATTCTCGCCTTAGGCTGATTATTTTGCCTCTGCTTGCCTAGTTCCGGGGGGGGGGGATTACTCGCCGATTCTAAAGCCGTCAAAAGTATAGCAACCCTGTCACACTATTGCGTGACAGGCTACATCTCCCTCATGACAGTCATCACAACTTTCACTGTCTGGGTACAGCCAAGGTGGGGGTATTTTACGTCAGCCGTTGATGTCTAGAGCGGGGGCTTTCTAACTTTCGTTTCCTTCAATCACCTGTATATTCCATGGCTTAGGGCATTCTTGCTCCAAGGCAGGTGTTTGGCTTGATCAGCTTTATGTGACACAAGACCCGTTTATGCGATACCCAGTTCGAGGCGCTGATATTTGGTAGTTTGTCAGCTAAATCAGGCGTTCCTGCAGCGCATTTAACAATCAACTTCCATACACTGTTGAATCCCAGGCTCAGAGCTCTGGGTAATCATCTTCTTTAGGATGGGATAGCAATGGGCGTTGGCAGCTGCGATGTGGTCAGCTTCATGATCATCACGGGCCATCATTTCAACCGCGATCTTCAAATGCAGCCGCTATTGATCACAAAGCTATGCCTTTGGCGTCTAGGATAGCTGGAACGGACTTATCCCTGGCATCGGAGCGTTGTCGAAGCTGGTAGACATTGGGAACGGGACAATTAGATCGGTTGAGGGGGACCTGGTGCAACGGGGCATGAGTGTGTATGATGGGTAATGAAAAGCGAATCAGTGAGCCTTTATATAATTGTGTTTTTTCATCTTGGTTATTTGATACTTCATGCCCCCTTCAGGTGAGGAAAGGAGCTTCTCGATTCGTACTCCCAAGAGGCAAAGGATTTCGGTGGTGTGACCGCCGGGCGAACATTGCCGCCGCTCAGATTCCTGCCCATAATAATCATTCATCTGTGGCAAGCGCATGAACGCAACTTCTACACTGTAGATAGTCCTAACTATACAGACACGAGGATGCTTGCCCTAATGACACCAACTACTATGGTCTTGGAAAATGGGACACCAGTTACGCACACGATAAATTTGAAGGGAGGCGTCTGTGGATAAGGAAGGGGAGGCTTAAAATCACGCGTTGAGCGTGGGAGAGAATTGGGAAACGGAATTCAAACTCCGTCGTTCGCAGTCGATGCCTTGATTTAGAATGTCCCGTTTTGACTCAGATTAGAAGGGGTAGGCTTTCTGTAGTCCAGGATAATGTGCTGAGCGAAGGCTTAAACCAATTGCCTGACTTTGGGAGAAAAGCGGGAATCGAAATCCAAACTCCGCCCGTTCCTAATTGGTTGACTATCCCGAACGTCTCGTCCAGTGGAATGAAGGCTTCGCATCGTGTATCGCACCCAAAGTCTCCGGATCTCTTTTACCTCACCCAAAGACCATTTTAGAGCAAGATAATTTGCCTTCTGTACCGCAACTCAAAGTTGTGGATCTCTTTTACTTCACCCATTCGACCATTCTGGCCAACCCCTGAGGGTCGGATTGCAATTTCGAGCCTAAAAACCGACTACTTCAATATTATCTGAACCCTGAAATTAGGTGTTGATCGATGGCGCAATTCGCGCAAGAGGTCTATGTCATCTCCGAGCAAGCCTTCCCTCCTCGTGTGACAAGCCGCCGTCCGCATGCGAGTGGCTCGAAATTGCCAGTCACCCATGGCAAGTTCTATTCACAAGATCCGATGCCGAGAAGTAGATAGAAAGAATTATGCCTTCATATGCAGGCCGTGGGGTGACCCGTGAAGTGGAGAAACCTCTGACAGATGACCGTTGGTCCTCCCGGGCGTATAGCCATCAATTCATTCAGCAACAATACATACATACTGCGCGAGCGGCACTGCCGATGAGTCTAGCAACAACAGGAAGAGGGGAGTGGGTTGGATAGCGGAAACACAATGTGTCGGCGTTGCACTAGCAAAGTACATTTAAGGCCCCGGGGATTAGGGGCGAGGTGCCCAGCGAGAGGGAGGAGTGAAGGATAAAGCCAATGCTTCCAGAGCCCTTATCGGCGGCGGCGGGACGTGCAGATCGGGGTCTGGGAGAATTGGTTTCGTACTGCAAGAGGCAAAGTGTCTCTCAATTATGGGACATTCGAGATCAGATGCCAGCGCATTTACATGAACGGGCGGAATTCGGTGAAGCCAAGCCTTTCAGAATGCTTGGCGTACAAGAGAGATGGGGTCTAGAATGGACTTTGGGTACATTAAAAGAGATCTAGAGACTGGGGCTGCGAAGTCTTTCACTCTATTGGACGAGACGTTCGGGAAAGTTCACGGATGGGCGGAGTTTGAATTCCATTTCTCATTTCTCACTTAACCACTCGCTCAGCACACTGTCCTCGCGATCGTAACGGCGACCCAATTCTCTTTATCTTGACCAACACACGAAATGTAACTTCGCTACGTTAACAAACTACACAAGATAGTCGATAAATATACTTATAGTTCTCTCCGCGTTCTCATCGTATTGTTGAAAAGAGACAATTTCGAATAAATCGAGCATTAGGCTCTCGAAAGACTTCGGGATAACCTTGCGAGCCGTACAACTGACTCTATTAGAGAGCCTTCGGTGTTGCTGATTATTACGGTTAAACAAGTAGCGGAGGGTGCGACGAGCAAGAGCTACCACGTATCACACCCAAGCACCAGACTGCACACCCAATACAAAACTTGACGCTCGAGGTCCTTACGGCCAATAGCCTCGCTGAAGAACGGTCGATTACTGTCGGAAGGACGACGATAGAGGGGGCTCGGCAAACTCGGCAAGAGAACGAACCGTGCGAACATCGACGCGCCATCTGAGTGCGTGATCACTCATCCGAACGAGCATCCTCCCTTTCCTCCTACGCGCATCGATAATGACGGCACTCCGCCTGTGCGCCCAACCCAATTTTAGATACTAGAGCGCATAATTCAATGGGCCTCGCAAGCTTCTTGTTTCTTTGAATTCATCAACCCATTCAACCAGCTCAACGACGCCTCAACGCCCGAGAGCTTAACAAGCAGTTTCTTCCATCCGACCCACTCCCGAAGGTTCTAGACCAGGTTTTGGACTGAGGTATCAGTAAAACAGCCCTAATTGCTTGGCGACGAGAACGCGGAGAAAAGCCTTTCCGCGGACCCGAGCTGATAGGCGAGCTCCCTCCTTACGGCAGTAATCGAGCCTAATGTGAGTTCAACGCTCTTCGGAACCATCGAGTAACTGAAGAGACACATCGCACTTCTTCCTATCGCAATACAGACTCGAAATCACCATCTCAGGTGCCTTTGTTCAAACAACCAACCTCGACCTCGGTTCATCGTCTCAACCACAGGTGATCGCAACATCAGAGATCGCAACGACTCGAGCACACAGGAGATCAATTTCCTGGATGTTATAGACCCGTGGACTAGAGAACTTCAAAGTGGAGCTAGCGTAGCGGCGTTTGTCGCGAGTGGAGCCACGAGGAGTTTGGCTTGGACTTCCGAGTCTGGGGTTCAGGAAGGGGAACGTAAGTACCGACTTTAACCCTTTTAGTCTTTCCCTTGGTACTGAGGCTACTCCATGCACATCTTTTGAACCCAATTTCTGGATTCTCTCTGCCCCCTTCGGTGTGCGCACAGCCCCAGCACATGGTCCCCGCAGCAAACCCACCGATACTCGGAGATATGACCGCCACTCAAGCCGCCGTGTTATCCCCTACTTTCGAGACTATCAACAATGTACCAACCCCGCAATGGCCCGACTAAACTCTTCGTCTCTCATTCCAGCCACCAGCTTTCGTACCCTCTCACAGCATCGTCATCCTTCCAACTACATCCTCTCTCGACACGTTCCCATTCCATCGAAACCCGCTTGAGTCCTTCGGGAACTTGCCGAAGTGACCCAAGCCCAGGAAAAATTCGACGCGACTTGCGGTGCCGATAGTGCGGATCCGAGTTTAGGCTGGCAAACGCAGTTCCTCATCCCAAAGGGATTGAAGCCCAGCACGAATCACGCCGTTTGGGTGACCCAAGGCCTCAAGATCAGCGGTCCGCTGTACATGTACACCAAGTCAGAGTCCTTCAGCCAATCCTTCGTTTTGGCTCTTCATCATCTTGTTGCCCGCTGGTCTCGATACCATTTCCCGCGTCGAGCTTCAGCTCAACTGATTCTGATGTGACGCCTATCGTGGCCGAGAGCACGTTACCCGCGGCGATTACCAATAACGTTCTCGGGTCCTTGACCAAGTTCTCAACTCTGCTCTCCACGGGCCCGTGTGGGAGATATGTGTCTTCCCCGGACACTCCTGCGCGGACTGCTACGACGCGTATCGCGTCTGTGCATGCTTCGTCTCCCTCCCCCGCCGTACGGAACCTGTAATGGAGCGTAAAGAGTTGATACTAACTAGTGAAGGTGACGATGAACTTTTTTAATAGTATGTTTGCCATCTTGAGGTTATTAGTGTCATACTTGATGTTGTTTATCGAATGACCTCGAGATTAGACTTGCTGTGCTCGCTCTCCTAGATCACAGATAGACTGCCTGGAAGACCTGGGTAATCCATACCCAAGTGTCGTTGCACGATGACTCCGTGTGTACCGGGTGGTGAAAGTGGTCCAGAGCCTATGTCACCTCTTCATAAAATCACACGCCCACGACGAATGAGGGCCATAGCGATAACACGGGAAACAAAGCGATGTTTTCTGGAGTGACGAAAAAATCGGCTGCAGGTGCCTAATAAGGCAGGTGCAGCAGGGTTTGTGCTGGGATCGATTGCGGCGGAATTCCCTCACGAGGCGACACCGCTCTGCGCGCTGCGTGGGGCGACAAGCAGCATTGGCTAATTCAATTCTCTCATGCGTGATTAATCTTGACTCGGCGTCGCAGACTTCTTATATTTAAAGTTGGACGATGTAAGTACCCAGAAGGCCCCTCATTCCCATTTGTCGAAGGGAGATCCCCTATTACCCTTCCCAACCGTACCCAATTTAGCTTGGCATGGCGGACGACTTGACACCCCACCTTGCGGAGCCTCAAGACCTATTCAGCAAAGCTGTAAGTCCTCCCTATATGTATTTCCGGGAAGACGGGACTGGGGACTTAGACGGGTCCTTGCAGCGGAACATCCTCAATGGAATGTCCGAGCACCGAATTGATCCAACAAGAATCAAAACCACAGGAACCAAACCACCCGTGAAAGGTGGGCAGGGCGCAATCTTCATCGGGACTATGACTTCCCTCGAAGAAGTCCCCTCGTGGATCCCTGAACAAGTCCGACAGAGCTTCCTTGAGTCCAGAGTGGCGGTCAAGAAGTTCGAATGGGATCGTGATGATGTCGAGCAATCGGCCAGGTTTTTCAAGGTAACGTCATTGTCATGGTCGTTTTGCTGTTCTGACAGCTCGTCATCAGTCGTTCGCCAACGAAATCGGTATAATGGCGGTCCTTTCCCACCCCAACATCGTCCGTTTCCTTGGCTTTGTTGAAGACATCCAGAAGGGCGATGCTTGGATCGTTATGCCTTGGGAAGCGAACGGAAACATTCGAGAGTTTTTGCAGGAAGGAACATGGGACATTCCGGAGCGTATCTCACTCGTAGGTCCAGTGTAGGGCTTGCTTAAGCCGAATAGTATTAATCGAATCTCGGCCTAGATTCGGGATGTAATCGGTGGGGTGGAGTACCTACACACTAGGAAACCTCCTATTTGCCACGGCGACCTCAAGTCGGTGAGCCTGTGGCGCCGTTGTTCAAGGTGCCCTGCGCTTATCGTGCTGCACTCAGCTTAACATCCTTATCAATTCCTCAAATTCAGCGGTGATTACCGATTTTGGATCATCCCGGATTAGAGGAAACCCCAATGCCATGGAAGGGGGGAGTGCGTCGGAGCTACCTCCCCATGACGCCCACGATGCGTTGGGTCAAGAATTACCACCTCCCAAAATCAAATTGAATGCTAAAACGTTGGAGCTGACTTTAACGGGACCTGGCTTCTCTCTCCGATGGACAGCGCCTGAAGTGCTAAACGACGGGGAGCAGAATTTATCCAGTGATATGTGGGCTATCGGCTGGATTTGCTGGGAAGTAAGTTTGCCATCGTTGCAGGATCTTCACGACCCTTGACCATATGCCCTACTATATACTCAGATAGTGACCGGAAAAATCCCTTTCGAAGAGCTTACTGCCCAGGGGGCCATTATAATGCGCGTTATGAAGGGGCAATTGCCAACCATCCGAGACGAAGCCCAGCTATCCCACGTCCTCAGTCTTTGTAGCCTAATGTCTGACTGTTGGATCTCACGTCCAGCCGCTAGGATAACTGCTTCGGTCTTTCAGCGAAAAGTCGGCTTTCTGGTAGGTGCCTTGATGCACGCTCACAACCTCCATGCTTAAACGGTTCGTCTTCCAGCCACATGAAGCACCAACGAGGACTTCCCCTGATGGCACAAAAGTACGGTCTGCAGCACTGCTCGTGGAGCTAGGCAACATGTATTCCCGTCAGAACAATTTAACGATGGCCGAGACCGAGTACCGGTCGGCAATCGATGCTGCTTGGCGAGCGAAAAATCACCCGGCTCTGGCGGATGCGTGGAGCGGTTTGGGAGATACTTATCGACTTCAGTCGAGGCATCAAGAGGCCGCAAATGCTTTGCGGGAAGCGTATGCGCTCCACTCTTTCACCGGATCTGAAGCGGGCACGGCGCATGTATTGGCGAGTCTCGGGGAGATCCACCGCGCCCAGTCGAATTACCCAGAGGCGGAATACGCTTTAAAAGAGGCGCACACAATTAACTTTCGCACCGGAAATGAGCTAGGTGCAGCGAGCGCGTTGAACGGTCTGGGGCAGATCTACCATGAGCAATCAAAGTATCAAGAGGCGGAGAAAGCTTTCAAGGAAGCACACGAGATCGACTCTCGCTTGGGCTACGATCTTGGGTCAGCGAACGCTTTAGCGGGCCTGGGAAAAACGCACCAAACTCAAGGGAGGTATCGAGAGGCAGAGACGGTTTTCGAGGAAGCGTACGAGATCTTCTCTCGCATTGGGTATAAATTGGGTTCCGCGAACACGTTGAGCAGTCTGGGACAGATATACGGTGCCCAATCGAGGCATCAGGAGGCGGAGAAGTCTTTCAAGGAAGCGCACAAGATCCACTCGGGCATTGGTCACGAGCACGGGGCAGCGAACGCGTTAGTCGGTTTGGGAGACATCTACCGTACTGAATCAAGGTTTCAAGAGGCGGAGAAAGTGTGGAAGGAGGCGTGCGAGATCCACTCGAGCATTGGGAATAAACTTGGCGCGGGGGGCACGTTAGCCGGTTTGGGAAAGATCTACGGTGCTCAATCAAAGTATCAAGACGCCGAAAAGGCTTTGAGGGAAGCGCAGCAGATCTACTCCGACATAGGCCATGATCTGGGTGTTGCGGACGCGTTAAGCGGTCTGGGACAGATCTACGGAGCTTTGTGGAGGTTTCAAGAGGCGGAAAGGGTTTCGGGGGAGGCGCTCAAGATCTTCTCTCGCATAGGGGATGAGCTTGGTGTTGCCAATATGTTAAGCACCTTGGGACGGATCTACGCTGACCAGTCAAGGAATCGAGAGGTGGAGAAGGCTTTGAGGGAAGCGTATGAGATCTACTCTCGCATAGGCCACGAACTGGGCATTGCGACCACGTTGAACATTTTGGGTGAGGTGTACGTTGATCAGGCAAGGAACCACGAGGCGGAGAAGACTTTTAGGGAAGCACAAGAGATTCACGCTCGTATTGGCAACCAGGCGGGGGCAGCAACCGCCCTCACCAATCTAGGATCTATCTACCGTGAGCAGCTAAGGATTCAAGAGGCGGAGGAGACTTTGGGCACGGCATATGAGATCCACTCTCGTATTGGCAGTGATGCGGGTGCGGCAAACGCTTTGCACAATCTGGGAAGGGTCTACAGTATTCAGTCGAGAAATCAAGAGGCAGAAAAAGCGTTGAAGGAAGCGTACGAGATCCACTCTCGCATCGGTAATGATGCGGGTGCGGCAAACGCATTGCGGGCTTTGGGAGACATCTACGGTACTCAGTCGCGGTATCAGAACGCCGAAAAGGTTTTGAAAGAAGCACATGAGATCCACTCCGGATCGGCAGCACTCTAGGCGTCGGGACTTCTCTCTACAGTCTTGGAATGGTTTACTACGAGCAGCGCAAATATGAGGCCGCGAGGTCGTCGCTCCACCATGCCCTCACTGCCTACCGGCGCACCGATCCGGGTTATGACCGGGCCCAAACGCTGCTCGCACTTGCCCAACTCGACCACATGGAAGGGAAGTATCTCCAAGCGCAAGACTCAGTCGAAGAAGCAATCGCCATTTACATCAGCATTGCCCATGACGAGGGTCAAACGAATGCTTCGGATCTTTTGGCGCGGGTCCTCGAGTCTCGATCAAAATATGACGAGGCGGCGGAAGCTCTAATTCAAGCAGAAGCTGCATCTGTTCGACTGGGTGACGATGCTCGGCGTGCAGCGTTGCTCAATCGACTCGGGGAGATGTACCGCCTGCAAGCCAAGTACTCCGAAGCCGAGGAGTCCTTTCAGCTCGCGCGGGCTCTGTTCTCTAGCATGTGCGACTGGCGTATCACGCTAGCCGTGTTAGACCGTCTCAAAACGTTGTACAACCCTCAACGATGGCCCCAACATGAAATGACATATTTCGCCATAGTCCAGCCCATAATCAGTACGCTTACGGGTGAAATGACAGCCTTGGATGGGTTGATGAAAGCCTGCTTCAAACAGAAGAAATTCGCCGAATTACGGAACCATTACCTCAACGCTCGGGAGATTTACACTCGAATGGACATGCCAATGGTCGGCGTTTGTACCACCACCCAGAGACTCTTCGAAGATCCGTAGCGGCCCATTGTGTGGTACTCTGACATCGTAGGAGTTTTTATTTTCAATGCTTTGCTTCGTGATCAGGTAAGAATGGCCCGGATGGACATCCCTCGATAGGCTTAGTGCGTAGCTAACGACATTTATTCAGCAGGTTGTTCAATTTCCCGGATTACATATGTTTCCATTCGGCGCCTTCCATTCTTTTCTTCATACACGCGTCCCAAGGTCCCTACTATACTTCACTGCCTTCCATGTTCGTACGACTTGTCTGGTGGGCCCGCCTCACTTTTGAAAGCAAGTGTTCCGTTCCTTGTACCCCAAGACTGCACCTGTTGTATATATGATATCATGTCCACTAGCCCCTTTTGTGTAGGCCTAACATCATATCACTTCTGCACCGAATAAGATGTGATGGTTCGCCGTTCAACCAAAGGATCCACGTTCCCATCCGATTACAGAGGCAAGGGTATAACGATCCCGTAATGACTCCAAGCAGTCTATATCATATCCGAGCAAGCCTTGCGTCCTCTATCAAGCTGCCGTCTGCGCACGAGTCAACGAGGTATGCGTGACAAGGCAGGTTGCTCGAGACTGCCAGTCACCCCACGGCAGGTTCGATTCATAATATCTGATGCCGGGAATGAGAGAAAAATAATGATAGTTTAATACTCAGGTTGTGGGGTGGCCCAAGAAGAAGAGCTCCGTAGAAACCCGTGACAGAGGTCCACTGGACCTACCGGGAAAATAGCCGCCAATCATCTGACAACAATTTATACAACTCGAGCGGCACTGCCGATGGGTTTAGCAACATCAGTAAGAGGGGAGCGGGTTGGACAGCGGAAACACGATGTGTCGGCGTTTCACTAGAAAGGTACATTTAAGCCCCCGGGCATTCTAGTGGCGAGGTGGGAGAGGTATGAGTGCAGGATAGAGCCAATGCTTCCAGAGCCCTTATTGGCGGCGGCAGAGGCAGATCGGGGTTTGGGAGACTTGGTTTCATACTGCAAGAGGCAAAGTGTCTCTCAACTATAAGAGATTCGAGATCTCACATAAGCGCATCGACATGAACAGGTGGAGTTCGGTGAAGCCAAGCATTTTAGAATGCTCGGCGCGGTACGGCGTGCGAGGGAGATGGGGTCCAGAATGGTCTTTGGGTCAAGTAAAAGAGATCCAGAGACTTGGGTTTCGAAGTCTTTCACTCTATTGGACGGGACATTCGGGAAAGTTCACCGGTTGGGATTCAGGAACGGGGCGGAGTTTGAACTCCATTTCTCATTTCTCACTTATACACTCGCCCAGCACACTGTCCTCGATCGTAACGGCGACCCGCCTTCTCTTATCTTGACCAATACACGACAACTTCGCTACGTTAGCAAACTACACAAGGCGGTCGATAAATATATACTTCTCTCTGCGTTCTCATCATGTACTTCTTGGAAAGAGACAATTTCTAATAAAACAAGCACTAGGGCGTATCACACCCAAGCACCAGACTGCACATCCGATGGAAAATTTGACGCTCTAGGCTCTTAACGGCGAATAGCCGCGCTGAAGAACGGTCGTTTACCGTCGCGTGGACGACGGTTCGGCAAACTCGGCAAGAGAACGAACCGTGCGAAGATCGATGCGCCAGTGGGCGATTGCTCATCCAAACGAGCATACTCTTTTTCCTCCTACATGCATCGACTACGACGGCACTCCGCCTAGGCGCCCAAACTAATGTTAGATACTAGAACGCTTGAGCTAATGGCCCTCGCAAGCTTCCCGTTTCTTTGAATTCATCAACCCATTCAGCCAGCTCAACGACGCCTCAACGCCCGAGAGCTTAGCAACCAGTTTCTCCCAAAGGCCCCGGATAAAGTCTGGACTGAGATACCAATGAACTTCCATAATTGCTTGGCGGCGATAACGCGGAGAAAGGCTTTCCCCCTAACCCGAGCTCCCTCTTTGCGGCCCGAATCGGGCCCGATGTGAGTTCAACGCTTTCCCGAACCATTGGGTAACTGAAACGACACATTTTCTTTTTTTCCTTATAGCAATACAGATCCGAAATCGTCATCTCAGCTGCCTTCTGCTCAAACAACCAACCGCTACCTCGAGCTCGATTTTCCCGTTTCAACCACAAGTGGTCCCAACATCACAGACCGCAACGACCCGAACTTGCAAGAGATCAACTCCCAGGATGGTGAAAACCCGCGGTCCGGAGAAGTTTAAAGTGGGGCTAGCGTAGCGGCGTTTGTCTCGAGTGGGGCCACGGGGAGTTTGGCTTGGACTTCCGAGTTTGGGGTTAAGGAAGGGGAACGTAAGTGATTTTAACCCTTTCAGTCTTTCCTTTGGTACTGAGATTACTCCATGCATACCTTTTGATGCCTGTTTCTGGCTTCTTTCTGTCCCTTCTATGCGGCCACCGCCCAAGTGCCTGGTCCCCGCAGCAAACCCCCGATACTTGGAGACACGACCGCCACTCAAGCCATAGTATTCTCCTTTACTTTCGAAACTATCAACAATGTACCAATCCTGCAATGGCCCAGCTACATTCTACCAGCACTTCGTACCTCATTCCAGCCACCAGCTGTCGTACCCCCTCACAACATCGTCATCCTTCCAGCTCCATCCACTCTCGACACAGTGCTGTTCTATGAATCCGCTTGTGCCCTTCGGGAACTTGCCGAGCTGACCCAAGCTCAAGAACGGTTCAAGGTGACTGCGGTGTCGATAGTGCGGGACCGGCCGAGTCTAGGCTGGCAAACACAGTTCCATCCCAACTGGATTGAAGCCCAGCACGACTTATACCGTTCGGGTGACCCAAGGCCCCAGGATCAGCGGTCCGCTGTGCATGGAAACCAAGTCGGAGTCCTTCAACGAATCCTGCGTTTTGGCTCATTCGTTATCGTATTACCGCTGGTCTCAATACCACCACTCGGGTCTAGCCTCAGCTCAACCGATCCTAATGTGACGCCTATCGTGGACGAGAGCGCGTTACCCCGGGCGATTATCAATAACGTTATCGGGTCCTTGGCCATTTTCTCAACTCTGTTCTCCACGTTCCCGAGTGGGAGAGACCTGCACTCTCCGTTCCACTCTTGCGCGGACCGCTACAACGCGTACCGCGTCCGGGCATGCTTCGTCTCCTTCCCCCGTTGCACGGAACCTCTGCTAAGCGCAGCCACGACGCCAACATTGTCAGGTTCCTCAACGACGGCTGACCCCAAAGTCCCATTTGCTCTCAAACCACGGCCGGCGCAAACTTTGCCACGTGCAGCAGCGTTCGCTTCGCTCACAACAACTTACACAGCATTGCTACCCTACAATGAATCATGTCAGGTCATACGCCGAACGTGTCCTCCTGTCCTTGGATGGGTATGTCCCGTCCCGGACGAGCTCCGCATAGGGTGTCTAGGATAGCTGGAATGATTATGGGCTCATCCCTGGCGGAGGACGGTTAGGACAGGCGGATACGGGGAACGGATCGATTAGTGCGACGGGCTGGTTGGGGAGGATTTTGGTGTAATGGACCGAGAAGAGTTTATGCTAAGTGATGAGGGCTCAGATGGACTTTTTGATAGTATGTTTGCTGTCTTGAGGTTATTAGTGCAATCCTTCCTGCTCTGATCGGGCGTGCTCGGCGAGATTAGACTTACTGCGCTCGCCCTCCTAGATCATCGCTAGGCTGCGTGGAGGAGTTGAGAAATCCATGCTCAAGTGTTATTCCACAATGACCCCGTGAGTACCCAGTGGCGCGAGTAGTCTAGAGTTTATATCACCTCGTCAATGAAATCACACGCCCTCGACGAACGAGCGCCATCGCGGTAATACAGGAAACAAAGACACATTCATCGGAGTGAAAAGAATCTCCTCCACGTGCCTAAGAAGGCAGGTGTGGTAGGTGTGGCAGGTGTAGCGGGGTTTTTGCTGGGATCGATTCCGGCACAATTCCCTCGCAAGGTGATGTCGCTTTGCGTTCGCTAGTTCAATTCTCTCACGCGTGATTAATCTTGACTCTAGGTCCCTGAAGTCTTATTTAGAGTCGGACGGTGCAGGTTTTTGCAAGACCCCCCATCCTCATTTGTCACAGAAAAATCTCGGATAACCCTCGCACACGATTTCCCGCTTACTACTATTCCCGACCGTATCCAATTTAGCTCGGCATGGCGGACCACTTGACACCTTACCTTGCGGAACCTCGAGACCCATTCGGCCAGGCTGTAAGTCTTCTTCATATATGTGTGTGTGTAATTCCGGGGATGGGAGATTGGCAACTTAGGCGGGTCCTTGCAGCGGAAAATCCTCGACCGAATGTCCGAGCGCCGAATTGATCCAAGAAGAATCAAAACGACAGCAGCTAGAGCGCCGGTCAAAGGTGGACAAGGCGCAATCTTCACGGGGACTATGACTTCTCTCGAAGAAGTCCCCGCATGGATCCCTGAACAAGTCCGACACAGCTTCCTTGAGATTAGAGTAGCGATCAAGAAGTTCCAATGGGATCTTGGCGAAGTCGAGAAATCGGCAAAGTTTTTCAAAGTAATGTCGTTGTCATGGGTCGTTTTGCTGTCCTGATGGCTCTTCATCAGTCCTTCGCTAACGAAGTTGGTATAATGGCGGCCCTTTCCCACCCCAACATTGTCCGTTTCCTTGGATTTGTTGAAGACATCCAGAAGGGTGATGCTTGGATCGTCATGCCTTGGGAAGCGGACGGAAACATTCGAGAGTTTTTGCAGTCAGGAACATGGGACATTCCTGAGCGTATCTCACTCGTAAGTCTAATGCGGCGCATCCTGAAGCTGACCAGGATTAATTGGATTCTGGCTTAGATTCAGGATGTCATAGGTGGGGTGGAGTACTTACACACGAGGCAACCTCCTATCTGCCACGGCGATCTGAAGTCGGTGAGTCTGTGGAGCCGTTGTTCAAGATATCCTGCGCTAATCTGGCTTGGGGTCAGCTAAACATCCTTATCACGTCCTCGAATCGTGCGGTGATCACCGACTTCGGATCATCCCGCTTAAGAGAAAACGCCAATGCCATGGAAGGGGACGGTGCGTCCGAGCTGCCTCCCCACGGCGCTCACGATGGCTCCAGTCAAGAATTACCACCTCCTAAAATCAAACTCAGTGCTAACACATTGGAGCTTACTTTAACGGGACCTGGTTTCACTCTTCGATGGACAGCACCTGAAGTGCTAGAAGACGGGGAGCAGGATTTACCCAGTGATATGTGGGCTATCGGCTGGATTTGCTGGGAAGTGAGTTCACCATCGGTGGAGAATATTCACAGCTTTTGCTCATCTGCCCTACTGCATACTCAGATCGTGACTGGCAAACTCCCTTTCGAAGACCTTAATGCGCAGGGGGCCATTATAATGCACGTAATGAAGGGACAGTTGCCCATTATCCGAGAGGATGCCCAACTATCCCACGTCCTCAGCCTTTGTAGCCTAATGTCCGACTGTTGGATCTCACGTCCAACCGCAAGGATAACTGCTTCGGTTTTTGAGAGAAAAATTCGCTTTCTGGTGAGTGCCTTGATGCACACTGACAACCTCAACGCTTAAACGAATCGTCCGCCAGCCACATGCAATACCAACGAGAACTTCCTCCGATGGCACGAAAGTACGCTCTGCAGAACTGCTCGTCAAACTAGGCGACATGTATCGCGATCAGAGCAATTTAGTGATGGCCGAGACCGAGTACCGGTCGGCTATCGATGCTGCTTCCCAAACGAAAAATCATCCAGCTATGGCGGAGGCGTTGAGCGGCTTGGGAGATATCTATCGAATTGAGGCGAGACATCGAGAGGCCGCAAACGCTTTGACGGAAGCATATGCACTCCATTCTTTCATCGGATTTGGTGCGGGTGCGGCTCGTGCAATGGCGAGTCTGGGAGAGATCTACTTCGCTCAGTCGAATTACCAGGAGGGAGAGAGCGCCCTGAAACGGGCGCACGAAATTAACTCTCGTATCGGAGATGAGCTAGGTGCAGCGAACGCGTTGAGCAGTCTGGGACAGATCTACAATGCTCAATCAAAATATCAAGAGGCGGAGAAAGCTTTCCAGGAAGCATATGAAATATACTCTCGCCTGAGCGCCGATTATGGTTCAGCGAACGCATTATCCGGCCTGGGACAACTGTATAAATCTCAAGGGAAGAATAAAGAAGCGGAGAGGGTTCTCAAGGAAGCGTACGAGATCTCCTCTCGCATCGGGAATAAACTTGTCGCCGGGAACATGTTGGGCAGTCTGGGACTGACATACGGTGCTCAATCGAGGCATCAAGAGGCGGAGAAGACTTTCAAGGAAGCGCACGAGACACACTTAGGCATTGGTCATGATCAGGGTGCAGCGAACGCGTTAGAGGGTTTGGGAGACATCTACCGTATTCAATCAAAGTTTCAAGAGGCGGAGAAAGTTTTTAGAGAAGCATACGAGATCCACTCTCGCATTGGGAATAAGCTTGGCGCTGGGAACACGTTACTCGGTTTGGGACAGCTGTACGGTGCCCAATCAAAGTATCAAGACGCCGAAGAGGCTTTGGAGGAAGCGCACCAGATCTATTCTCGTATTGGCCATGATCTGGGTGTGGCGAACGCGTTAAGCAGTCTGGGACAGATCTACGCTGCTCTGTGGAGGAATCAAGAGGCGGAAAGGATCTGGTTGAGGCGAACGAGATCTACTCTCGCATAGGGGATGAGCTTGGGGCTGCCAATATGTTAAGCGCTCTGGGAAACATCTACGCTGCTCAGTCAAAGGATCGAGAGGCGGAGAGCACGTTGGCGGAAGCGTATGGGATACACTCTCGCATAGGCAATGAGCTGGGCATTGCGGCTACGTTGAGCAGTTTGGGTGAAATTTACACTGGTCAGTCAAGGAACCAAGAGGCGGAGAAGGCTTTCAGGGAAGCACACGAGATTCACACCCGTATCGGCAACGAGCGGGGGGAAGCAACCGCGCTCACGAATCTAGGATCTATCTACATTGAGCAGCTAAGGATTCAAGAGGCGGAGGAAACTTTGAGGAAGGCGTACGAGATCCACTCTCGTATTCGCAGTGATGCGGGCGTAGCAAACGCTTTGGCCAACCTGGGAAGCGTCTACAGTATGCAGTCGAGAGACCAAGAGGCGGAAGAAGCTTTGAAAGAAGCGTACGAAATCCACTTCCGCATCGGTAATGATGCGGGTGCGGCAAACGCTTTGCGGGTTTTGGGAGGGATCTACGGTACTCAGTCGCGGTATCAGGATGCCGAAAAGGTCTTGAAGGAAGCACATGAGATCCACTCCCGGATCGGCACCATCCTAGGCGTCGGGACTTCCCTCTACAGTCTTGGCATGGTTTATTACGAGCAGCGCAAATACGAGGACGCCAGGTCGTCGCTCCACCATGCCCTCACTGCCTACCGGCGCACCGATCCGTGTTATGGCCGAGCTAGAACGCTGCTCGCACTTGGCCAACTCGACCACATGGAAAGGAAGTACCTCCAAGCACAAGGCTCACTCGAAGAAGCCGTTGCTATTTACATTAGCATTGGTCATGACGAGGGTCAAGCGAATGCTTCGGATTATTTGGCTAGGGTCCTCGAGTCTCGATCAAAATATGGCGAGGCGGCGGAAGCTTTAATCCAAGCAGAAGCTGCATCTGCTCGACTAGGTGCCGATGCCCGGCGTGCAGCGTTGCTCAATCGACTCGGGGAGGTGTACCGCCTGCAAGCCAAGTACTCCAAAGCCGAGGAGTCCTTTCAGCTCGCGCAAGCTCTGTTCTCTAGTATGTGCGACTGGCGTATCACAGCAGCCGTGTTACATCGTCTCAAAACGTTGTACGACCCTCGACGACGGCCCCAACATGCAATGACATATTGCGCTTTAGTCGACCCCATAATCAGTCCGCTTACGGGTGAAATAATAGCCTTGGATGGATTGATGAAAGCCTGCTTCAAGCAGAGAAAATTCGCCGAATTACGGACGCATTACCTCTACGCCCGCGAGATTTACATGCGAATGGACATGCCGATGAGCAAAGTTTGTACCACCACCAGGAAACTTTTTCAGGATCCGTAGCGGCCCGTCGTGTGGTACTCTGACATCGTAAGAGTTGGGATTTGCTTCGTGATCGGGTAGGCATGGCCTAGACAGCCTCTTGATAGGCCTGGTGCGTAGCCAACGACATTTATTCCACAGGCTGTTTAATTCCCCAGATCACGTATGATCTCCATCGAACGACTTCCCCCCTTACCTTCATACACGCGTCCTAAGATCCCCCGCTATGCTTCACTGCCTTCTATGTTTCTATGACTTGTCTCGCAGGCCCGCCTCACTTTCGAAACCAAGCGTTCCTGCCTTTGTACCCCAAGACTACACCTGTTGTATATATGACGTCGTGAACACTAGCACCTTTCGTGTAAGCCTAACACCATATCACTTCTGCACCGAACAAGATGTGAGGATTTGCCGCTCAATCAAGGGATTCACGTCCTCAGTCAGTCACCGAGGCAAGGGTATAGCGATTGCGTAATGAGGGTACTTCTGGCCTTGGGCTGATCATTTGGCTCTGCTTGCCAAGTTACCGGATGTCGGGGTTGCTCGCCGATCCTACAGTTGTCAAAATTATAGCAACCATGTTACGCTATTGCGTGAAAGGCTAGATCTCCGTGATGACAGGCATCAAAAATTCAATGTCTCGGTACAGGCAAGGTCGGAGGATCCTGCGTGAGCCGCTGATATTAAGAGCGGGGACAGCTTTCTAGTTCTAGTTCCTTCTATGTGTGTTCCATGGTTTAGGGCATTCTTCCTCCAACGCAAGCGCTTGATTTGACCAGTTTTATATGATACAAACCCCGTTTACGGTAGACGGATCGTCCGCGGTTGAATTTCACTTCTTGCCGTCCTGTGTTTCGCGCGAGCCCCCTACCTCGATCCCGTCACACCCGTCACACCCCCATTCCGGCCAACTAAAAGTCACTCAAACATGCGTAGATAGTGAATAGAGAGAGAAATCACACTCTCAGTAGATCCCAAATTGTGCGAAAGCTCGAAAACAAGGGAGAGAGAAAATAAAGAAAATTCCGAATAAAAATATCCGACGGTATCGCCGGCTAACTCCGCCATTCCAAGGTCACACAGCTGACGACACCATCAGGGCCCAGGTAAATCGAAATGTCTAACTGTTTGTCCATCGACGATGGAGCTCCCGCATATATAGATGACCATTTTGTAACAAACTTAACGTTGCAAATACCGGACTAATCAAATGGCTCTCTAAAAGATATTTCCTTGGCTAGCGAGCGTTTCGCCTTCTCACCGTCTGCATTCGGCTTTACCGTAAACACGACGGTCTTGCCAGCTGTATGACCCTGAAATGGAGGCATCTCGTCACTCTCGTCACGGGATGCGGAGTGAGCTGGCGATACTGTCGGATATTGTATTCGGAATTTTCTTTATTTTTCCCTCTCCCTTGTTTTCGAGCTTTCGCGCAATTTGGGATCTACTGAGAGTGTGATTTCTCTCTATATTCACTATCTACGCATGTTTGAGTGACTTTTAGTTGGCCGGAATGGGGGTGTGACGGGTGTGACAGGATCGAGGTAGGGGGCTCGCGCGAAACACAGGACGGCAAGAAGTGAAATTCAACCGCGGACGATCCGTCTACCGTACCCCGTTTATGCATAATTGAAGCGGTGATGCCCAGTCAGCTACGTCAGGCGTTCCTACGGTGCAGTTAGCAATCAACCTGCATAACCGTTTAATCATAGGCTCAGAACTCTGGGTAATCATCTTTCTTTTGGATGGCGTAGGAATGGGTGTTGGCAGCTGCGATGTGGTCAGCGCCATGTTCACCACAGGCCATGCTTTCAATCGCGATCGTCAAATGCAGCCTCTATTAATCATATAGATATGCCCTTGGTCGCTAGGATAGCTAGAATCGATTTATCCCTGGCGTAAGGCACTTTTAAAACAGGCAGGTATGGGGAACGGGGGCTTAATGTGAAGGATCCGTTAAGGAGGATCTGATGCAACGAAGCATGAGAGTTTGTGATGGGTAATGAAAGGCGAATCAGTCAACCTTCTATATAATATGTTGTTTTATATTGGTTATTTGATACTTCATGGCCCCCGTCAGGTGAACACAGGACAAGAAAGGAGCTTCTCGATTCGTACTCCCAAGAGCCAAAGGATTTCGCTGGTGTGACCGCCGAGCGAACATTAATATTGCCGCCACTCGGATTCCAATCATTAATCTGTGGTGAGCGCATGGGTGCAACTTCTGCATTGTAGATAGTCCTAAATATGCAGACACGAGGGTGCTTGCCCTGATGACACCATCCACCATGGTCTTGGAAAATCGAACACACCAGTTTACACACACGATAGCTTTGACGGGAGTGTCTGTGAGTTAGGAAGGGGAGGTTAAAATCATCCTTTTGAGCGTGGGCGAGAAGCGGGACACGGAATTCAGGCTCCGGATCTGTTGTTCGCAGTCGGTGGCCGGACTTAGAATGTCCCATTTTGGTTCAGGTAAGATGAGAAGGGATAAGTCTGTTGTGGCCGAGGATAAAGTGCTCAGCGAAGGCTTAAATTGACTACTTGAATTTGGGGGAGGAGCGGGAAACCGAATTCAAACTCCGCCCGTTACGAATTGATTACCCATCCCGAATGTCTTGTCCAATAAAGGTGTGGGTGGCGAGGCAGGTGGCTTGAGACTGCCAGTCACCCCGCGACAAGTTCAATTCACAACATCCGATGCCGGGAACGAGAGAGAGAAATAATTATGCCAAAGTGAAAGAGATCCAGAGACATGGGTTGCGAAGTCTCTCACTCTATTGGACGGGACATTCGGGAAAGTTGGAAACGGGGCGGAGTTTGAATTCCATCATCTCTCGTTTCTTAGACCACTCGCTCAGCACACTGTCCTCGCGATCATAACGGCGACCCACCTTTCCTTATCTTGACCAACACTCGAGGTGTAACTTCGCTACATTAACAAACTATACAACACAGTCGATAAACATGTACTTCTCTCCGCGCTCTCATCGTATTTTTGGAAAGAGACGATTTCTAATAAAACGTGTATTAGGGTCCCGGAAGGCTTCGGGATAACATTGGGAGCCGCGCAAGCAACTGTATGAGAGAGCCTTCGGGATTGTGAATTATTATCAAACAAGTATATAGCGGAGGGTGCGACGAGCAAGAGCTACCGCGTATCACACCCAAGCACCAGACGGCACACCCAGTAGACAGCCTGATGCTCAGGTCCTTACGGCCAAGAGCCGCGCTGAAGGACGGTCGTTTACGGTCCTGTCCACCCCCGTGTAGGGGGTTCGGCAAACTCGGCAAGAAAGCGAACCGTGCGAACATCGACGCGCCATGTAACAGTATGGCAACCGCTCACCCGAACTAGTATATCCCTTTCCTCCTACGCGCATAGATTATGACCGCACTCCGCCTAGGTGCCCAAACTGATTTGAGATACTAGAACGCCTGATCTAATGGCCCTTGCAAGCTTCTTGTTTCTTCGAATTCATCAACCCAGTCAGCCAGCCCAACCACGCCTCAACGTTCGAGAGCTTAGCAAGCAGTTTCTTCCATCCGACCCATTCCAAAAGGTTCAGGATAACGTTCTGGACAGATACATCAATAAACTAGCATAATCGCTTGGTGACGATAACGCGGAGAAGGGCTTTTCCTCCAACCTTGCCGGGGCCGCTCGCGGCTCCATCTTTTCCGCACTATTCGAGCCTGATGTGAGTTCAACACGCTCCGGAACCATCGTGTAACTAAAATAACACATTGCCACTTATTTATATCTTAATTCAGATCCGAAATCATCATTTCAGGAGCCTTTGTTCAGACAACCGACCTCGACCGCGATTCTTCCTCACAACCACAAGTCGGCCCGAACATCACACATCGCAACGACCCGAACTCGCAGGGGATCACTTTCCGGGATGGTATATTCCCGTGGACTGGAGAAGTTTGAAGTGGAGCTAGCGTAGCGGCGTTTGTCGTGAGTGGGGCGGCGAAGAATTAGGCTTGAACTTCCGAGTTGGGGTTCAGGAAGGGGAATGTAAGCACCAATTTTAATCCTCTCAGTGCTTCCTTTAGTACTGAAATTACTCCATGCACACATTTTGAACCCTATTTCTGGCTTGTCTCTGTCCCCTTCGGTTTGTGCACAGCCCCAGCGCATGGTCCCGCAGCAAACCCCCCGATACTCGGAGACACGACCGCCACTCAAGCCATGGTTTTCTCCCCTAATTTCGAAACCATCAACAATGTACCAACCCGACAATGGCCCAACTACACTCTCCCAGCACTTCGTCCCTCATTCCAGCCACCAACTTCGTGCGCCTCACAGCATCGTCATCCTTCCGACTCCATTCACTCTCGACACGTTTCCTTTCTATAAATCCGCTTGTGTCCTTCGGGAACTTGCCGAAGTGACCCAAGCACAAGAACAATCCAACGTGACTGCGATGTCGATACTACCCGACCGGTCGAGCCTAGGCTGGCAAACGCAGTTCCTCATCCCAAATGGCTTGAAGCCCAGCACGAATTACGCCGTTTGGGTGATCCAAGGCCCCAGGATCAGCGGTCTGCTATACATGTACACCAAGTTGGAGTCCTTCAGTCAATCCTTCGTTTTGGCTCATTCATCATCTTGTTGCCCGCTGGTCTCAATACCATTTCCCGCGTCGAGCTTCAGCTCAACTGATCATAATGTGACGCCTATCGTGACCAAGAGCACGTTACCCGCGGCGATTACCAATAACGTTCTCGGGTCCTTGACCAACTTCTCAACCCTGCTCTCCACATTCCCGTGTGGGAGAGATGTGTCTTTCCCATTACACTCATGCGCGGACTGCTACGACGCGTACCGCGTCTGTGCATGCTTCGTCTCCTTCCCTCGTTGCACCGAACCTGTAATGGAGCGTAAAGAGTTGACACTAAGTAGGGAAAATGAAGATGGACCTTTTGAATAGTATGTTTGCCATCTTGAGGTTAGTAGTGTAATATTTGATGTGTTTATCGAGTGTGCTCGAGATTAGGCTTGCTGTGCTCGCCCTCCCAGATCACAGGTAGACTGCCTAGAAGAGCTGGGTAATCGATGCTCAAGTGTCCTGGCACGATGACCCCGTGAGTATCCTGTGGCGAAAGCGGTCAAGAGTCCATGTCACCTCTTAATAAAATCACACGCGCACGACGAATGAAGGCCGCATGGTGAATCCAAGATGACGATTATGCTTATTGCACGTTACGTATTCCCTTAGCTTTGTGATCGACTGAGCTCGTGAGCGCCGTGATTGAATGGGAAACCATCACATCTCGTTCGGTGCAGAAATGAGTGATGCGATGATAGGCCCACAAGAAAGATGCTAGCTTACATGACGCCCTATATACGACAAGTGCAGTCTTGGGGTACAAGGAACGGAGCGCTTGGTTTCGAAGGTGAGAATGAGGCGGGCCCGTGAGACAAGTCATACAAACACGGAAGACAGTAATGCATAGTAGGAGATCTTGGGACGCGTGGATGAAGGGATGAAGGGAAGAAGGGAAGTCCTTGGATAGAAGTCATAGGGAATCTGGAGGAATTTAAACAGCCTACAAAATAACCATCGTTAGCTGCACACTGGGCCATCATGGCGCTGTCCGGGCCATTCTTACCCGATCACGAAGCAAAGCAATTGAAAGGCGGATGTCAGAGTAGCACACGATGGACCGCTACGGATCCTGGAAGAGTTTTCCGATGGTGGTACAAACGTTGCTCATTGGCATGTCCATTCGAATGTACATCTCGCGAGCGTTGAGGTAATGCGTCCTTAATTCGGCGATTTTCTTCTGCTTGAGGCAGGCTTTCATCAATCCCTCCAAGGCTTTGACTTGACCCGAAAGGATAGCAACCACGGGTTGGACTAGATCGAGATACGTCATTGCATGTTGAGGCCATCGTTGAGGGTCGTACAACGTTCCAAGACGATGTAACACGGCTGCTGCGATACGCCAATTGCTCATACCAGAGAACAGAGCTTGCGCGAGCTGATATGACTCCTCGGCTTTGGAGTACTTGGCTTGCTTGAGGTACAAATTCCCGAGTTCATTAAGGAGCGTTGCACGCCGAGCATAATCACCTAGTCGAGCGGTTACAGCTTCTGCTTTAATTAGAGCTTCCACCGCCTTGCCGTATTTTGATTGCGACTCGAGGACTTGTGCCAAAAGGTTCGAAGCATCCGCTTGACCCGAAATTGTCGTCAGCGGAGCGGACAACGACAGCACGGAGGAGAACGAATCTCAAACAACGTGGCGCGAAATCG